>JAOTBA010000009.1:14449701-14476963 GCA_025629845.1 Erythroxylum squamatum | reverse complement strand
AAATTTTATAATTTAATTACAAAGTTTTTAATCTTGCTTTATATATTTTTACATTTTTTATTTTAATTTATACATTATATTTCAATTAAATTTACAGGGCATTATTACTGCGCATTTGCGCAGTATTATTATGCTAGTTTAGTTTAAAAGAGATTTGAGAAGTGGGTCCACAACTATTGATGTTTTCGTTTTATAATTATTTGATTCAAACTCTTGTACAATATAAATTCAAAGGAAGATTGATAGTAATGTGAAAGAAAATATAATTTTTTTGGATAGATAAATAATATATTAATATATGAGTGAAAAAATGAATATTAAACTAAACTTCTAGTAGACATTGAAGTATTTTTTTAATCAAAAAATAATTTGAAATTGGCAATAACTATGAGCTAATAATCTTAAAGAGACTGTGCCCTACCTATCAATCGAATAATTCCTTGTTCATCTAATTAAACTTGCCAGGAATTTCACAATTTTTAATTTAAAAAAAGAATGTAGGCATTAATCCTATTTTGTTTAAAAAAAGAAGGCCCAAGACACACAGGAGAAAGGCCTGCAAAAGAAGGCCCAACACACACGGGAGAAAGGCCTGCAAAAGAAGACCCAAGACACACAGGAGAAGTCTCTCTCTTCCGAGAATTATTTTTTTAAAAACACGCGAAAAGGACCAGAGCTAGAAATCAAAATTTTGTTTCTGGGGGAGAGACTGAAACACACAGACCTAATTAACGCTCTCTAATGGCTGACATTTGCCGCGAGGTGTTGTGTTCTAGGGCTAATTTGGGTCGTTTTTGATTGACTTCGTTTTTCACCCTTCAAAAACCCTAGCAGAGAGAATTCCCCCTCAGCGGACCTTCCTATTCTGTCTCCGCTTTATGCCCTAGCTCCCCAATTTTGTAATTCAGGTGACTACTGTTCGAATTTCGGGTTTAATTCCCGACTTCTTTCTAAACCCTAGAATTTTAGGTAGGGCGGGACGTTTGGTCTGCAATGTTGAATGTATTCAAATCGTGCGTGATATGAGTGGGAGTGGAATTTAGGGTTTACTCCTTTCGTGCAATGAGCGTGTGTTCCATTTTGATTTTGGTCTGATTTGGTGCTTCAGGATTGAATGCTCCTTTAGTGCCTTGGTTAGGTAGCTATTGAGTTTAGAAGTTCTTCCTTAGCTAGTGATTGCATGAGACTTTGAGAGGACTGATTGACGTTTGAGTGTGTATCGTTCTTTTTTATGGACGAACATTCTTAATTTGTGACTGCATGTGTTGGATATTGTGCAGTCATTAATTACTATGTGAGGGCATTGCTTTGGATTCTGACATGCGTTACCAATGATGCATTCCCCTGTCCGGAAAATTGAGCTGTTTGAGCTCAACTATTGTTTGGAGTGTTCAGACGTGCACCTTTAGTGCTCATCACATTGCTGTGCATGCAATTTTGCTGTATGTTTTTTTTAGTATACCACAATGAATGTAAGCACAGTATCACAGCTTCATAAACATTCAAAAAATTATTCTGCTTGGGATGACTAGTGGCACCCCACTATGCTGTGTGATGTATGATGTGCAAGAGAATGGGTTATAGGATATGATCTATTCACTTGGTTGGTTGTTAAAGTGGGAAACCAGATTATTTTGTTTTGTTACATTGATAATATTGTGGAATTTAAGTTGCTCAACTTTTTTTGTGTAATATTGTGGTCCAGCACACTTGCTGCCTTCCATGGATAATTTTCCTTTCTTTGTAATGAACTTGAAGCATGCCACATATATTTTTTTAATTACAAGGCTTTATAATGAAATTGAAGCATAGATGAGAAATTACAGATCTGTTATTTTCCTTGACATGGTAAGTTGTTGGGTGGGATAGTGTGCTTTGACATTCTTCTGTTCTTTTAAATTTATGTTGTTCTTCTGCATATAAGACATATATTTATGTTGGTTATTGATGTTAGCTTTTTTTATATTTTAGTCACCATGGCCTGAAATTTTACTAAGAGGTTGATTTGATTTGTCATTGATCTTGTGATTTCTTTGAACCTCTAATTTGTCTATATTTATTTGTTATAGTTTTTGAACTTGTTTAAGTTAAACAAAATGATTTGTATTATTTTCATGAAACAAGTTTTTTTCAGTTGATTGAAGGCTGAAATGGATTGTGATTTTTCATCTTTGTTTAAATATCAATTTCATTGATTTTCTTTCTGATGTCTGCTTGATTGATGTGATAGTTCTCTGAATCATGAAGGGAAAAGCTTGTAGATAGCAGACTAGGAATGCATGGATGTGGTTCAGGATCTCCTTTCCTAGTAAATGCTGAGGTTGATTCCATGGGAGGGGTTGTTGATGGTCGCATTGGTATTGGTATTAAAACCTCTCCACGTCATGCAGCAATTGAGAAAGCTCAGGCAGAGCTTAGGTAATGTAGACATCTTGTTTTTGTGCATCTTCTACTGCAATTCTGTCTCTCTTGTAAATTATTGGAAGTAGCATCATTTTTAAATCTTGATAAATAAGATTCTTTTTTTATTTAAACAGACAGGAATATGATGTTCGGGAGGAAAGGAGAAGAGAGCTAGAATTTCTTGAGAAAGTATGCACGTCACTCCCCCATTTCAATTTCAACAGTATTTAATGGTGAAAACTTTTATAATTTTCCTTACCTGCAGGGTGGCAACCCTTTAGACTTCAAATTTGGGAATGCATCTTCAGTTAGTGTCCAATCTACATCAGTCACTGATCATCATGCAGAACAATTTGTAACTAGGTATATTCACTTTGCTGCTGAGTTTCATTGGATTGTAGTTTGACCTCTGCTTCTGAAATTCACCTGTTCTATTTCCATTCCATATGGTGTCAATACAGTGAAGCTAAAGGTAGTTTTGTGCTGACTGCTTCACCTCATGGAGATTCTGTTGAAAGCAGTGGTAGACCATTGGTCCCTGCATCGTGTGAGCCCAATAGTGCTGATAATTTTAATGGTGATAATGAGTTACTTGAACGTGATAGGAAACATTTTAGTAGAAGGAATAATTTTTCTCCATCAGAACAATCTTCCCCAATGGATGGGACTCCAAATATTAAGGAATCAGAAGATTCTGCTATTGTTCATTCATATGCTAGGAGGAACAGATCTAGGACCAATCGTGATGGAAATAGATCAAGTTCCAAGGATGTTTTTCAGAGTACTGGTGGGCATGGATTATCGTTACAAGGTCGTGCGGATTTGAGAGAATCAAAGGTTTTGAAATCAGAGATAAACAATCGAATGGACCAAAATGTTCCATCTTCTTCTGAACCGAAGGTTGCAACTTCAAATGGTGATATAATTCCTCAGATGGAGAATTTCAAAAAGCAGTCCAAGGAGCTTGATGGTATACAAGCTTTGGAAACCAAAGTTGACTTACCTAAAAGTAAGCTGCTTGACGATAGATTAGATGCTTTAGAGTCCAACAATTCAATGAATAAGCAACAACACGAAGATTCAAAAATTGATGCTCATAAAACTCCTGTTGTTATGATTCCTGGGGAAAGTTTCTTTGTTGAAGGAAAGGGACAGGTAATTGCCGGTGATTCTGGATTTCTACCTTCTGAAGGTATAGGGAAAACTGAGAATGAAACCAGTTCTGCTCATTTGAATGGGTTCAGTGACTCAAAAAGAAATGGCAATGTGGATCAGAATGGCACTGCAGCGATTGGAGTAAAAGGTTTACATTCAGAGTCTTCTTGCACCCAAAACAGTATTGGTCTGGATGTGAACCGTGACAGTGTTTCCTGTATAACTCGTAAATTTCGCGATACTAATGGAGTCAAACAACAAATGTCAGAACTTGATAGAACACAAAATTTAGATATTGATAAATTGAAAAATGAACAAAATGAGGCCAAGGCTGTTGAGACCGACAATATGGTCAATGACAAGAATGTTTCTGTACATCAAAACAACTCTAACAGTGGTTCTTTGTCCAAAATTGAGGAAGAAGTACAGAGAACTTCTGACCTGAGAAATGAGGTGAAATGTCCTAATAGTGATGAGGTGGAACAAAAGATCCACACTATATCTGCAGCCGATAAAGAAGTGGACAACGAGTTGGGTGATGATTCTGATCCCGGCAGAGATTGTCCTGGTGGAGCTCAGATTACAATGGATTGTTCTAAACATGAAATAACTGAGTCTAAACAGTCAGAGAAAACCTGTCCTGCTCCTGACCACCCTCTATCTTGTCCTGTTAGCAAATTAAAATCGGTAAACGGAGTTCATGAAGATTTTATTTTGGAAGAGGCACGGATTATAGAGGTTATTATTTCATATTACTATTGATTTATGATTTTTCTTGTGAAATATAAATGGAAATCCATTTCCTTTTCATAATTTTGAACAGTTAACATTATCTGGCAAACAGGCTAAGCATAAGAGGATTGCTGAGTTATCAATTTGTACCACACTGACAGAGGGGCGGAAGAGGTGTCATTGGGATTTTGTTCTGGAAGAAATGACATGGTTGGCAAATGATTTTGCCCAGGTGTGACTTTGTTGATATATAAATGATTTCTAAATTTGATGACCGTCACTTTTCTCCCTCTGAATCTTCCTTAAGAAAACTATTTTATATCTTAAGATAGCAGACCAATTTCCTGTATATGTTTTGTCCTGCACCTTGGACAACCATTTTCTTTGTGTTTATAGGAGCGTCTTTGGAAGATGACTTCTGCTGCTCAAATATGTTGGAGAATTGCTCTTACTTCTCGATTGAGAGCACAAAATCAGCAGCCAAAGCTAAAAGAAATTGCTTACATTCTAGCAAAAGCTGTCATGCAGTTCTGGCAATCGGCTGAGTTGCTTACAGATAATGATGATCAGGGTGTTAATGCCAAGAATTGCAAACATGATTCTGGGAGGTTTGATGGGATGGAATTTTCCAGGGACAAGATGGTAGAAACCCCTCAGGTGCTATTCATTTACTTGGTTTAGCACTTCATTTGAGCTTTTTTCATATATCTGTCTAATTTTAATGTATCCCATATAGAGTACTAAAATGTTTTATTTAGCCAAAGTGATTAATTCTTTCATTAGCTTAATGTCTACAGTTCATTCAGATGTTATCTCTATACTCTGTAGGAAATTCATTCACTTTATGGAAGATATGCAATATATAAATATCTATGCTGTATGCATGTTCAAATTATTTGTTCTTTACATACATCAGCGGATGGGATTCAACGAGTTGTTTGTTTTGTAACTCATGTAGCTGTGGGAACTGGCAGGGATTAAAGCTAATATTGGTACAACTTACTGATGCTCTAAACCATCTTTTATGCAGGAAAAGTGTAAACACTTGGCAACACAAAATCTAAGTAGAAACTCTGCAGTTGCAATTCAGAAATATGCTGTGAGGTTTCTGAGATGTAACGGCTCTCCAGTTCCTCCTCTGCAAGCAGAAGTCCCAACAACTCCTGACAGAGTCTCTGATTTGGGAATTATGGAAGTTTCATGGGATGATCAGCTCACAGAAGTATGTGTCTATTTTTCCATATACCTTTTAGATGTTTACTTTGGTCTTTTTAGTTGACCAAAGGCAATCTCTTTATATACACATGTCAAAGATTTCCTCTGTTTCTTTTCGCTTGGCAGGAAAGCCTTTTCTATGTGGTACCCTCAGGTGCAATGGAGACCTACAGAAACTCCATTGAATCTCATTTTGCCCAGTGCCAGGTGAATGAAGATTTCTTCAGTTTATGCATTTACTCATTTAATTAGCTCTAACCTCCAGAAATCCATTAAAAATGAATCATATTATAGAATGGCTTTCATTGCGATTGTGCACTCAGATATGATGAGCTCTACATAATTGTCTCCAAGACAAAAAATATCTTGAAGTCTTAAGTTTGCAAAAATGACTGCTGTGAGGAACTGTTGGAAAATGTAACTTTTTCTTCCATATTCGTCTTTCTTACTTTTGCAACTGGATGCACTTCTTCCAGAAAATTGTTAATGGCATACAAGAGGAAATTGATACATCTATGTATGATGGTGCAGCAGGTAATGCTGAACAATTTTTTCCCCTCAAATTCCTTTCTGCTTCTTCCATAGATTTCACAATTTCATTTCTAAAACTCAGATTTTGAATATCACGAGAACACATATGATGAAGAGGAAGGAGAGACAAGTGCTTACTATTTGCATGGAGGTTTTGAAGGTAGCAAGTCAACTAAACATGATCAGAAGAAACGGAAAAGATTTATGAAGTCATACGCTGCAAGATCGGTTGGTGTGGGAGCTGAATTACCTTATGGAGATACTTCAGTTAGTTGTCAACAAAGTATCTTAAAGGGCAAAAGATCAGGCAATAATATGCATGTTGGTCCAGTTCTGCCAAAACGAATGCGCACTGCTTCTAGGCAGAGGTTTATAAGTCCTTTCAGTGTTGGAACTCCTGTGGTTGGACAGACTCCAGCCAAGACAGATGTATCAAGTGGAGATACTAGTTCTTTTCAGGATGATCAAACTACTTTACGTGGTGGATTACAAATCCAGAAAAGCATGGAGATTGAGTCAGTTGGAGAGTTTGAAAAGCAAGTTCTATATGACTGTGCAGAAACATCAATGAAGCTGAAAAAGAAGAAAAATGCAAAGAATCTGGTACATTAGAATTTTATAATTTGAACTGTTGGGATTTTACTGACCCTGCTAAAGGTACATTCTTTTGTGTTGTTAGCTGGATATCGGTGTAAATACTTGATTCATTATTACAGGGTTCCACTTATGAGCAGGGTTGGCAGCTGGAATCTGCTGTTCACAATGAACAGGTTAATAATTTCTTTTCTTTGCTTATTTAAAAGATTAGGTTTGGTGACTTTATATGCCAAGCTTGTTAAAATGTGGAATTTAATATTTACAATTATTCTAATTATTTTTATATAATAAGTTCTGAAGACCTGCATATGTTCATTGAAATCCTCATGAATCGTTGTCTTTATTGCCAATTCTAGTGAAGTTTCCTACTCAAGTCAACATCTTCTTAAGCTCTTCAACTAACAAATTTTTTTCTTCTGGTTTACTTGGCCTGGTAAGAAGTATATTTAGTATTTCAATTTACATGTAGTGAGCATTTCTATAAAGATTTATTGTCACAAGTGCAGCCAGTGTCTTTAGATTCTTCAAGTATGGTATTATGCACATCATACAAACAAGCGCGCATGCACACACAAACACACATACACACATATACATGAGCTTGTGTCACATGAGCAATCACTCGTAAACTTCTAATTTGTAGGGTATGTGGGATGGAGAGTGAATGCATCTTCTGTTTCTTTTTCTGTTTTTACTTACCCTGTAAGGTTCAGGCTGGTGAAAAGCTAATGAGCTGGATGCAACTTAATCTGGGACTTCTTGTTACTGTCTTTATAATGAAAGTCTGTATGTTTGCGTTATTTCAGTTTGGTTAAATTGCATATAATTACCTGCCATAAGCTGTTGGATGATACCCTCATCACAGAAGAAGGGAATTTGTGAGTAATGATGACAATTGTGATAAGGAAAACCACAAGATAAGCAAATCTAAGAAAGGTTGACAAGTTTGTGTCCGCGAAACATTCTGTAGCTACAGTTTGGGAAGTGAACTTATCTTTTGTATGACTGAATTCGATAACTCAATAGTCATCTGTAATTTCAACCTTTTATCTGTGTAAAAGTTATATTTTTGGTTGGCTTTTTGACATTGGTATCATTGGAAGACCTTGCAGTTCCTTTAAACTTGCATTGCTGTCGGTAGTCTTGGGTGTTTCCTTTGTGAAAGTTTTCTTAAAGGCTGAGAAAGCTGGCAATTCCCTTTTAACCTTAAGGGAACGATACTCTGATAAAATGCTCTATATGTTCTCTAGCTACACAACATCAAACGTTTAAATACCTAGTTGAGGCCACTGTGTGTTTTTCCTTTTCTTGCCCATCTTATTGGCCAAACTTGGCATGAAATAAGCTTTTCCTGAAACAGTTTTTAGTATTCTGATGGTGTTTTTCTTAACTGCAGAGGGATAATTTGAAAAAGAGGCTGGATGGCTATCAATTTGAGTCTAATGGAATCACTGGTAGAGTCCTTTTCATATAACTGTTTTTCTCCTCTACTTGTTCAATCAAATAGCAATTTTTTATGTTGTTGGCCTCAGAGATCATTCAAGCTTGGAGGCCATCTCACCCTTCATTTTCTACCTTATCTCTTCTTTCAATGCAGAGGGTTTATCAGCATCCCTTGTCCTGATTAATGTGTTTGTTTGGTCATGAGACAATTGATGAGCCTAATTGAAAAAATTTTATGCTTCACCTTTTCAAAGAGTTAAATATTTGATTAACCTACTGTTCTCTTAAAGAATTCATACTGAAGAACTGCAAAGAGGCTGAACTTAGATTTGCAATTTTTCATTTTCTTTTTCGAATCTACATCAGAGATATCCCCAAACTGTTACTCTAGATTTTTGGGTCCTGTCTTCCCTACTGTTTTTTCAGTTTTGAGATTTCTTCCCAATCCCGGGCTGTCATAGATTTTATGAATATCATTCTTATTTTTGGCCCTCCTAAAAAGCCTAATTTTCAGCTTAATGCCTTTGACACTTTCAATTTTTTGTTCAAGGTTTGCATGGTCAACATCCTGCAAAGAAGACAAAGATAATGAAGCATTCATTAGAAAATATTTTTGACAACATGGCTCCATTGACTGGATCTATCCCTTCTCCAGCAACTTCACAAATGAGTAATATGTCCAACTCAAAGTTCATGAAAATTATTGGCCGGGACAGGGGCAACAAAAAAACTAAATCTCTGAAGGTAGTCTTTTGAATTCTGGTGATTATCGTTTCTTTTCAGCTTGCTGCTTTTCCTTTGTTCATATTCTTTCCACGAAGTTGAGCATTTATCTTCTGTTCAGATATCTGCTGGGCAGCCAGGTTCTGGAAGCCCATGGTCACTTTTTGAAGATCAGGTATTCTATCGCATTTCATTTCCAAAATTGTCTCTATTTGGTTGTAGAAAGATATTTAAGCTAATTGAATTCCTAATTTGCTCCTTCAGGCACTTGTTGTCCTTGTACATGACATGGGCCCTAACTGGGAACTTGTCAGCGATGCAATCAACAGCACCCTCCAATTTAAGGTAAATAATGTATGCTTCAATGTCTGTGGTATTTGCCTTAATTATGAGGAATATACCAGCTTGTAAATATTTTTAACTTTAGTTTTGCTGCTGCAAATTTTTTATTAAGTACTTCATCTCTCTCCTATTTGGCTTTTGCTCATTTATGTTGGAGCATGTTATGGTGCTTGTTCCATTTATACTTTGTTTCCTCTTCGATACTTCCAGTGTATATTTCGCAAGCCCAAAGAATGCAAAGAACGGCACAAGATATTGATGGATAAAGGTGCTGGTGATGGTGCTGATAGTGCAGAAGATTCAGGATCGACTCAGTCTTATCCTTCAACTTTGCCTGGCATTCCAAGGGCAAGATTTTGATATTTATTTCACTTATTTCCTTTCATTTCTTTCACTTATTTCCTTTTCTTTCCTTGAAGCATTAACATGTATAGTATTAATCTGTGTGGGACCTTTTGCTGCTTGGCTAATTTCATTTTTTCTTTTTTTTTAATACTGCTGTCACTTTCAGGGTAGTGCTAGACAGTTGTTTCAGCGGTTGCAAGGTCCTATGGAAGAGGATATGCTCAAGTCCCATTTTGAAAAAATTATTATGATTGGAAAGAAGGAACATTATAGGAGTCAGGTTTGTTTTTGATGTTTATCATTTTGCATTGATACATGTGATATGTGTTGGTCCTTTGGAAACTGATGAACAAGTCGATGGTGCTTCTCTTTTTTTGCCTGCTCAATACATGTTCTGGTCACTTCTTTGGATATAGACATAACTCAGTGTCATCTTTTGAACATAATGCATCTCCACAAGCTTTTCCTTATTCTTTTTCAATTACATGTTGAGAAATACTGTTTTCAGCTTGTTTATTTCAATGGAATGCTTTGCATATGGATGAGGTGTAAAGGCGTGTATCAAATCATGACAAGAGATAAAGATGATGATCAGTCATACAATTTTATAGGCTAAAGCATTAAATGCTTAAGACCGCTCCTTTGAGCTAGTCTTTATCTCTTTCTAGATTCTTTTCTAATCATGAGCTTTTCTTTTTTCATTTCTGTATTTCCATCAGAATGATAATCAGGATCCTAAGCAATTGGCAGTAGTGCACAATTCTCATGTTTTAGCTCTTTCGCAAGCTTACCCAAATAACTTTAGTGGAGTTGTTCTAACGTAAGTTTCTCTGATTTTATCCATATTTGTGGTTTAGCCTGTGTCCAGCTTATCACTGCCATTCATCTCAATAAGCTTGCTACATTTATGTTTCAAGGCTTCTTTGCCTACTTGAAACTGGGTTTTCTGACGGAAGCAAATTTATTGTACATTCTGTTTGTTGTTGGCTGACTGAAGGCCCCTTGATCTATGTGATGCAAATACATCAAACCCAGATGTTCTTTCCCTGGGTTATCAAGCTTCTCAAGCTAGTGGTTTAGCAATGCCACAACAAGGAGCGGTGTCATCAATGCTTCCTACCTCAGGTGTGAATTCCCCTATGCAAGGATCTTCTGGTATGATCCGTGGAAATAGTTCACCAATGCAATCTGGTGTAGTCAATACGCTTGGCAGGTAGCACGTTGCTCTATGGTTTAGTTGCTAACATTTTTTGATTATTATTCTGAGATGATTATCATATTCATACACAGGGATGGGAGATACAATGTCGCAAGACCATCTTTACCTGTTGATGAGCAACAGAGGTTGCAACATTACAACCAAATGTTGGCCAGTCGAAACTTGCAACAGTCAAATTTGCCGGTCTCTGGCACCATGTCTGGAACTGATCGCGGGGTTCGTGTGCTACCGGGTGGAACTGGTATGGGCATAGCACCTGGGATGAACAGAAGCATGCCCATGTCAAGGCCAGGGTTTCAAGGAATGCATTCATCACCCATGCTTAACTCTGGAAGTGTGCTTTCCTCTGGTATTGTCAATGTACATCCCTCTGGTCAAGGGAATTCAATCAGACCCCGTGAAACTTTTAACACAATGAGAGTAAGTAATTCTTTTCTGTGTACATACATTTCTGCAAATGTGTGCTTCTTTGTGGGGGACTGTTCTTGATTGAGGTTAGTTCAAGTATTGGATTTTGGGGTACCTTTTCAAGTTTTTTAGTTTGCCTCAGATTTGTGGACTAGGGTAAGAACATCGCAACAATTGCTTGTTTTAAAGTTTAATCCTATCTCACTATTCAGCATCAGCCACATGTTGAAGAAAACATGCAAGAATTGTCAGTGTGATGGATTTGTTGTATCAACTGACGTCTAAAAATGATTGACTTCCACAGAATTCACTGTTTGAAAGTGGCTGAGAATCTTTTATTCTGCCCTCTTGTATGCCATATTTTAAGTCTAGCTATAGGAGAATGTGCATTGACATGAAAATCCTAGTCAGTTCCTCATTTGGTTTGATATTTCCTTCTGTCAAATTTAAGTGCACCCACCCTTCAGCAGCCTTTGCATTTTTTAGTATGTTGCTATATGACAAAAGTGTTTATTTTCTTCATAGCCTGGCCATAATCCTGAGCATCAGAGGCCAATGATGGTGCCAGAACTTCAGATGCAGGTCTCACAGGGAAACAGTCAGGGGATTCCTGCTTTAAGTTCTCCTTTTGCTAATCAGACAAATTCACCTGTGCAGACATATCCAGGCCATCCACAACAGCAGCATCAAGTATCTCCACAGCCATCTCATATGCCAGGCACTCATCATCCTCACCTTCAGGGTCCAAATCATGGTACAGGATCAGGGCAGCAACCATATGCAATCCGCTTAGCTAAAGAAAGGCAGATGCAGCAGCGTCTACTGCAGCAGCAGCAACAACAATTTGCTAACTCTAGTGCCTTGATGCCCAACACCCAACTTCCCAGATCAACGTCTATGCAAAATAACTCCCAGATTCAGCCACCCGTTTCACAGCAGCCTGTATCACTTTCTCCTTTGACACCATCTTCCCCAATGACTCAAATATCAGTACAGCAGCAGAAAATGCCACATCATGGTCTCAGCAAAAATCCTCAAACAGTTGTAGGTGGATTGACAAATCCGACAGCTAAGCAACGTCAGCGGCAGTCACAGCAGCAACAGTTTCAACAGCCAGGCCGGCAGCATCCTCAGCAACGGCAGCATTCACAATCACCACAGCACACCAACATCGGAAAGGGGATGGGCAGAGGGAACGTGATGGCGAATCAAAATGTCTCCATTGATCATCCTCATCCCAATGGCCTTTCTCTGCCAGCAGGGAACCAAGGTTCTGAAAAGGGAGAGGAAATGATGCATTTGATGCAGGGTCAAGGCTTGTACTCGGCTAACTTAAATCCAATTCAAGCTTCTAAACCATTGCTTCCACCTCAAACCTCAAACAATTCCCAGCCACAGCCGAAGGTATTTTCTGGCTCAACACCTCCTCAGTCCTCAAAGCAGCTCCACCAGATGCCTTCTCCTTCTGATAGCACTCAAAGTCAGGTTCCAGCTATCGGCTCAGGTCAAGCTGTTCCCACACAGATGATGGCTTCCAACCACCAGCATCTGCAACAGTCACCAACAATGCTTCATCAGAAGCAAAGTAGTCAAGCCCCCCAATCAAACGTTCAGGGAATGCTTCAACGAAATCATCAGGCTAACTCTGATCTGCCAATAAAACCTCAAACTGATAAAGTTTGTATGGATCATAAGCCCTTGCACAGCATTTCGCAGTTGGCCTCAAGTACAGCATTACCAATGCCTCAGTCATGCAATGATTCAGCTGGCTCTGCACAAGTTTCTATTGCCATTCCTCAGTGGAAGGCATCAGAGCCCTTGTACGATTCTTGTTTGCCAAATTTAGCATCTCAGGTGGGTTCTGTTGGGAGTCCACCTCTGACAAATTCATCTGGCATTGAGACAGTTCCATCTGTCAGCCAAGGTTTAGGCCGGAAGCATTCATCAGGAAGTTTTGGGCAACATGGACAGAATGCTGCGGCACAGTGGCAACAGCAGCAGCAGCCATCTAACCATTCAACAACTCTGCCACAACCATCTCAACAAGTGTTCCAGTTGCAAGAGCAACAATTACCACAAGAACAAAAATGTTCTCCCATGCCACTGCCACAACACCAGCAGTCCCAGCAAACATCACATTCTCAATCAGCACAAGGAAATAATATGTATATGAGGTCTTCCAATTCATAGCTGGAATGAAACAATCGTTGTGAATTGAGCATTCCCTGGAGCATCGATGATGCTTGGATTCGGTTTATAAGCCTTTGTAAGGAGCAGTGTACAGGTATACTTGGTAGCCTTGACCTCCTTTTTTCCCTTTAATAGGTTTATTGCAAATACTAATCTGTCTGTCTGAGACTGCATGCACATGAATGGGTTGTTCTGTCTCATTTGAAACCTTGGCCCTAATATTTAATCATTTTACAGATGTTATGATGTTCTCTTGTGATCATGCATTTCTTTAAACACTATTGTCTAGTTCCGTTCTCAAGGTTTAAAGTTTCTGTGAAAATTCCCTATTCAGTTGGACACTTCCATGTGTTTCCACTAACTGTTAGGAGAATCCCCGTTTCTGAAAAATTCCCGAGTTTGCATTATATTTTGATTATGCTTCCCAATAATGAGTTGAATGTAAACAGTGAATCTTTTGCAGATGAAGCTGGTTATTCGACAAGGGCATTCAAAGCAGTAAAGTTGTGATTGTAGGTTTCGTGAAGTACAAAGAAAAGTGTTCTGGCCCCTTTCCCTCCTTTAAACTTTTTGTTAATTTGGGGAAATTATGTATATTACCACTGGTCTAGAGGTTTGGGAAGATAGGGGGCAGATATAGACATTTGTACAGGGTCTCATCTCTCCTTTTCTTGCACTTTCCTCAACCTTTTGCCCTCTTCCCTGCCTGGCTGTGCAGAGGGGCCTTTTCTTTATGCCCCCATTAGGTTAGTGCTTATGCATTTGTACACCATCAAATTAAGTAGTGATCATTGTTATGGGCAAAGGCCTTGGAAATTTTGTGAATATGTGATGTCCAGTGGGTGCATCTGATATCATTAGCATCATCATAGGCAGTAGGCTACTGCCATGGTTGCAATTTGATCATTGTAATGTTTATTTAGTATTTAGTTTGCAACATGCCTTGGTAGCTGATCCTTCTGTATATATTTGAACTGTTTAACAGATGTATGTAAATGTCCTTTGCATCGTTTTTTGCAAATTTGATTGATCAAATTGAAGCTTTAAACTCTTATTCTGCCTTGCATTTCATTCAAAGGGAAAAGAAGTTGAGAAAAGCAAATCCGTATTCGTAAGATTCATAGCTCAGTTACGTTTATAAACAGTTAGTATCTTGAGACAGATTTGTGTATTTATTTCATTAAGCATCTTTGCCTATCACGAAGTGGATCGTGTCATATCACAAGATGAGATTATAGAGCCATTAGATCGTGGATGTGTAACTGTTAAAACCGCCTTTGGTTTAGCTATATTTCATTGAACAGGTAACCCTTTGAGGTTTTGCACTGCCTTTCTTTCTTCTTACAAGCTATAAAGCACTAGGGTTCACAAGTCGTCCTCGTGTCTCTTATGATTGTTTTCACCTCATATCACTTTTAACTTTGGTTACGTTGCCAGATTCAGCATTATGTTGGTCTGTTTAACGGAATCATCTGTTTACATTATAATCTTTTACACTAATTTCCTTCTCTACTTTAAAAGGCTATAGTGAATTGAAATGCCATAGTCAAATCAAATGATCATCCTCTTATTATCCCCATCAATTTTTTGCCCGAAGATGCTTTGACACTCAATACTGAATATTGCCTCGGGGGGATGATTTATCCAAGTAGGGTTAACCAAACACCAATCGCCTACTCAGCAAGGCAAATTTTGAAAAGAAGTATATTGTAGAAAGGAAAGACAGCGGATTGCCAGATGATACGCGGCTACCCTACCGTTACGGCTTCAAGTTTTGCACAGCAGAAAGCAATAATAAAAACGTGTCTTGTAGTCGAGAAATGTTAAATCAAAATCGGAAGTCCAGGGCAGGGCATACTGGCCAAAAAACACACCAAGATGATGTAACAGAACGAGAGCACTCGAATTGATGTGCATATTCCCAAAAAGAAACAGAGTAAGTTGTGGTATGTTTGCCAGAGTTCCAGTTGAAAATCCTCCAGAGTTGCTTATCATCCAAGTAAGCAAGTATGCACATTGAATAAAACACAATTAATCCGGCAACGGACAACAATATCATCCCAAAATAGATAGCTATTCCATTATCAAAAGCCACTTTCTGGCGCGTAAGTCCCAAAAAGAGATTGGTTACTTAAAACTTGTACCAAAAACAGAAGCAATGATATCAACAACTATGCTCTGGGAATCTCTTATCATCTTCATTCTCTTCATCTCCATCTCCGGTCTCCATCTCTCAGTCTCCTTTACTATTTCCATCTTCCTGCTCTCCACCACTGCCATTCTCTCCCAGAATGCCGTCATCTCTGCAGCCAAACGCCACTCCACCGCCCTCTTCCTCCTCCAATACCTCTCCATCATCCTTCTCGTCCAGTCTCTTCCTCTTTTCACCACTCGCAAACCTATTCACAATGCCAGGTTTCCTGATTATATAATTGATACTCCGCGACTTGGGTTTGTATCCATAGGTTTTTAAATCTTCTTCACCGTCCTCCTCCAAATTAGCAAGGTGTTAGTAGTAGATGGAAACATAGTGAAAAGAGGAACAGAGATTGGAAGGAAAGGGAGGGACCGAGTTCCAAGGAGTCCATCAGATCAAAGAAGGGCCACGAACTCGCGCCTCCCGTTGATACAAGGCGTATCTCTTGGCAGTGGCGTCGACGTAGCTTCTCCATCTTGTTGCGGCACTGTGTGACGGAGCGAGTGGGGATGACGGCGGCAATCCCTTCCCATTGGGTGGCGTTTGAGTTGTGGGCGGTTAGTGGAGTAGCAGTAGTACGTAGTACTAGTGGTGGTAAGCTTGGATAAGGTGCATAGTTTGGAGGTGGGTCCACATGAGCCCTCGCGTAGTTGGATGGGGATGGGGATGGGGACGGGGATGGTGTGGACATTGTGAAACTGCTGCTAGGGTCTACTCTAGGGTTTCGTGAATGATGTTTTTATTTTAAAATGAGTATAGAAGAATAATTTTTACAAAACAATTAATTTACACTTGCAGTTGCAGGCCTATAGTACAGAATACGTACATTACATCAAAGTGTTTCGGCATTAGTTTTCATTACAATAAAGATTGCCATTGCCATTGCCTACGTGAAGACATGAATCAGGATTTAGAGTTGTACAAGTACACAAAAAAATCAAATCAATTGTGGGTATCTGTGCAAAAGCAAAAGCAAAATCAAAATGTTCATATACACACAAACTCTTGGAAGATCTCATCGCATTCCTACTAAAGATCCAAAATATAATTCCCTAAGGCATTATTGCAAGGG
Source organism: Erythroxylum squamatum (assembly GCA_025629845.1). Taxonomy (NCBI): domain Eukaryota; kingdom Viridiplantae; phylum Streptophyta; class Magnoliopsida; order Malpighiales; family Erythroxylaceae; genus Erythroxylum; species Erythroxylum squamatum. The sequence continues at coordinate 14,460,391 of JAOTBA010000009.1, read as the reverse complement.
ACAAGTGGGATATGTTCCATAATGTGCTGTTAAGAACAAGTCCAAACAAACAAAATAACTTGACGCTGATTTGTTATTCAACTAGTTGCTACTTGTTATCTAATCCTTTTTAGGCTTCAGTTATATTCATTGTATTTAAGTTGTTGAAAGTGGAGTAACAATCAAGTTGTCTGCAAATCCTGTGGTTTATTCTGACCCTAACCCTAAGAGAATTCTGTCACTTACAGCAATTAAACTTCAGCTTTGACTGGGACCTATCATCTTCTATGTAAGAAATTGACTCAAGTCAACTCCATGGGTTGTGTTATGTGAAGGGGAGAGAGAGTAGCTAAGAATTAATGGACCCCCGTCCCCATGCCATGACTATATGCATGCTAGTCGCTAGTCACAAATCATCAACATCACTCACTTGTCTTTCGTTTGCTCATCTTTGACTTTGAGGAGGAACAGTCATGCAATTCCTCGGCCAGCAAGAGCTTGCTCCCTGCATTTTCAATTTACGTGAGCACATGCTTGGCAGCCCAAACAGTCTAGCGTTTCTGCTGGATGTTATATGCATATTCTACACAATACAACACTACACAAAGTAGGAAATTTCTGATAAAAACATCTCCAAGTCCCCATCCCCCCTCTCTTGTTACCTTATTTGTATCTTTACTCCTATCTGGCTTTTTCACTTGCTAAACTCTGGTTTGTAGTCTAACCCTGGTCATTGTCTGCTGCTGCTCACATATCTAGTGGTGACTATCATACTATGACTCTTGGCTACTACTCTCAACTAATTGATGTATCAACAGCTTTAAAACAAAAATGATCGATGCCAAAGTAAACTAAATAACGAGACTATTTAAGTGTACTACTGCAATGGTGGATAGCAGCTTATGCTTATCCGAAGTAACACAGTCAACTTGTCTCATGCCCACACACCAAAGACGAAAGTCAGAAAGCCAGGATTTACCGCCAAGGTGTTCCACTTCAGATTTTCGAGCGACTCAGCAAGCTCCACTTGTTTTGAAGCAGTTGCAAGTAATGCCTAAAATAATGAAGGTTTCAGCGGTTAATAACAGTGACAATTATACATACACCCTGGTTTGTTTAAAGCAGCAGTCTTCTTAAAAAGAAGGATAGCTTACATTTTTTGTCTTCTGCAGATCATACTCTATAGATTTAATTCGACTCAACGACTCAAGAAGCATGCCCTCTTTCTCAGGTGGAATATCAGTGGGCTTTTTGACCAGCTCATTTACTGTTGCTTCTAATTGTTGCAGCCTCTGCCAGCATGGATGTAGCTGGTCCTCTTTTATTTCCTCTGAAATCTCTTGCATTTGACAATTTGAATCTGCCAATGGATGGTTAGACTGGGTTACTATTCGCCTTTCTGTATGCTGCACTGAGAATGTTCTTCGTATCCTTGGAAGCAATAGACATATCCACATAAATAATTTGATAATTAAATGGACTACAAAACTTGTTGCATGGGGAATCAATTTCCTCCTGTGCGCTTCCTCATCAACACCACTGGGTGAATCATCTGTCAAAAGTACCAAATCATTGAAGTGAATTCTGATCAAGACAGAAAGAGAAAGCATGTATCAATGCCTAATCAGGACTTAAAGGATGCTTTGCCCATCAACTATGTATTTAGAAGTAGACAATCTAGTTTTAAGGCTTGAAAATAGCATCATGGATCATCATCACATTCATAAAATTCCAATAAAAGATAATAAAATTGATAAACTGCATAGCAAACCAACAAGATAATCATTAAACCAAGTTTCGATTAGAAGAGAAATTGTGGAGTCACATACTTGGTTCTATCTCATTTACAGATCTTGTAGTATCATGCGCAACCAAGCTGCTTACATTGGCACCACCATCTGTTCTTGCCTGTTGAAGATGTATATGGTAAGCTATTAGTTATATGATGCATCAAGTGTGTTCTCTTAGTGACATGTTCCAAAATCATGCACTGCACTTCTTACAGTAATTCAGTGATCATAGTTCAAACTGAAATTTGATTATATTCCTTCGGAATACAAATCACTTAACATAGAAAAATTAACATGCAGAAGCCAACATCATGCATCGGTAAATTTTCAATCATCCACACAAATACTTTAGAAAATAGTTTCGCCTCATCTTTTGTGGCTTCTGTACTAAAATAATTAACAAATGAGAGAAATGAAACTTCTTCATGAAAGAAAAGGTTTCAAAATCATATGAACGAAATATGATTCAACAGAGTGATGCATTCATTTTCACTTGTGCTATCTTCTTTTGGCTGTCCATTCTCTTCCCTCATTTACAACTGTCAACAAACATTAAGAAAGTTACATCACAAGTAACTGGCTTTAAGTAAAACAGCAAAAGATCTACTTGAGGGGATATAGGATGGCTGGCTTTCATAGGATATTTACTATAACACAATCCTATATGCTTACAGAAAAGAAAGCAGAAAGAAAGCCAAATACCCACTTCCTCAAACATTGGCATTTCTTGAGTGAAGCCCGTAGTATATAGCCTTGTATCTGAGCCTGGATCTTCAGCAGATATTTCACTTCTTGAAACCTGTAGTAATATCATATGCATATTGATATGTACAAGATACAAAATTTACAAGATTGATTCTTCTGCCACCAACCTTAGAGGCAAACAATTTGATTTCTGTATCATCATCATCATCAGAACTCTTAATTTTTCTCAAGTAAATTGCTTCTCCAGCATAAACAAGCTGCAAGTAGAATATATATTTGCTTTTAAGTCAGAAACGCTGCAAGCATATGCAGAAGTTTTATAAATAGAATTTGCAAACACCAGTCTAAACTAACAATCAATACACCAATTCAATTGGGTAACGTTGCTTGATACTAACTAGGATCATACTTTCATTATTTCTTGATCATTCCATGGCCCCTTGTCAGATCTAAGACAACCCCCTTCATTTGGGCATGAACAGTGTCCACCAAGAAAGTTTGGCAATTGGCTGTTTAAAATACCAACACAAGTTTCACAGAAGTTGCGGAAGAATTTCATCCATAATGAGATGTAAGATATCACATTAACATAAATGAAATAGATCAAACCTCGAGTCAATGATCTCCAACAACTTATTCTGGAATTTGTTGCCTAAAACCTGGGGCACCAGAATGATTTTGTTCAGAAAACAAATAAAAAAGAAAAAAAAACCTCACACAAGTAAATTTAGGGACAGATTCGCAACATCTCATACATTTATTTTTGAAGTAGTTTTTGGGTCAAGAAAGCTTTTCGCAGTGTTCCACAGAAATTTGAATCCACTACCGGCATTAACGATAAACATCTGATGTAGTGTCTGTTGAAAACTAGCTAATGTCAGAGACAATCACAAGCAAATTCACAAGTGACTTAAATGATCTTGTTATTTAATGATTACCACCTCAGGATAATTGTCACCATCAATTTTCTGCATGCGCATAACCAGGTCATGTGCAACCTTGCCAAAGCTCACAAAATTCTGTATAGTTAATAAACATAAGTGACACACGTATCAGTGATATCAATTACTGTAAGGCACTGGGCTCTGAAATTACCAGGCCTTGCACATCCAATATGGTTACAGTAGAATCTATGTGCCTCCTGGCTGCAATAGAACATGCAGGAAATTTCTCAGCAAAAGTCTTCTCAAACCCTTGAACATGATATTTTAAGAACCGGTCGACAGTTGTTACACTCATTAGCTTGCTAGGTTCAATTTTTCCAAGTCTTTCAATATAAACAGGTCGGCCTTCCTTGTCTACCCCATGATAACCATGAGGGTAATACCGCTGGACTTCTTCATATTCATCATATACAAAATCCTAAACTTGCAATGCAACGTTAATGAATCTGTTAGATCATTTGGAAATTAAAGTGAAAAAAGAAGTGATGATGCTGATACGCTGAAAATTTTGCGAAGGTCAAATAATTGCATGTTACCTGTATAATATTATCTACTCCATTTTCTTTCCTCCAATTGATCATATCCGACCACATCTGTACAGTTTTATCAAGGTCAAATTTCCTTGCCTTTAGAAACCTGAAATCACGAGCCTGCAAATTAGTGGATCATATTCCTCTTAGGTTATGGAAGAGACAATGTGAGTAGAAGATGACAATTGCTTCCTAAACAAAAAGAGTGAGAAAAGAAAGCTAATGAATATAAACACTACCAACATAAAGTACTATAAATTGGAAGCATTCAAGCACAGTGATCACTTTAGTTCACTTTCACCGTAGAAGTATGCATTTACTCTATCATTCCATAATTGAATAAAGGATATTTTTCTAAATGCATATCAAATATCAGGCATAACTTAGTTTTGTTCTTTGGTCCATTTACATCTGGATCTGCACACAGCTGAATAGTTATATTAATTCCAGAATAATCTCCACTATAAAGTTCAGTGCAATAATAAGAATCACGAAATACACCATTCTCAAAGATGCCAAACGGTCTAAACTTGGAGTTTAGTATAAGTTGAAAGCATCAAATCAAATCATTGAATTACCTCAAAAGAGTGTGGTAATCGTCGAGGCGAGGAGGAAGCAGATCTTTGACAACCAGTGCTTGACGAAATGAATTTACAGCCTCTTCCTCCTCTGCATCCCGAATATCATTGACGGAAATCCCGGCGTACCGACAATCGGCGACTCTCCTTCCACGCTTCCTAAGACTGTGCGTGAGTTTGGTGGATGCAGTCATTGCCTTCTTCTTCAGAGATCTGACTCTCCTTCTGCGCTTCTCGTCTTCGGAGGGCTCCAGATCCAATCCTCTAGACCTCTCACTCTCATAAACCGAAACTACCTCCTCTGCAAAGAAAAACGCAACCGCATTACATCTCATTGCAATACAATTCACCATCACTCCCTAGCTCAATCTGGATTCTATAGTTGTTCACCTGGCATCTTTGATAAAACTGGAATTCACACAAAATCTGAAAAAGAGAAGTCAGAAAATCGTAAGACAGCGAAAAGTCATAGCTAGAAGAAGATCAATGGGATGTGGAAGATTCAACAACCAAACCAAAACCTTTAGAGCATAATAAAAGAGAAGCGAAGCATCTGAATGGCTTTATAAAGAAATGAAATGCAGAAACAGAACAGGGAATCTCAATCAATACCTTGCACTAAACTGCATTCACACGATTCATGAATTCGCAGTAACTGGTGGATTCGTAGATATAAATACGCACACGTGCCAGAGGAGAGGAGAGGAGATGAGATGAGATGAGATGAGATGAGATGAGATGCGATGCGATGGAGAGCCTCTGGCTCTCTCTCTCTCTCTCTCTCTCTGAAATTGCTTTCAGTCTACGAACGTATTTTTACGCCACTTTTGGGCTTTATGCTTTTACCTCAGAACCTCTGTTATGTTAATGTTATGTTATGCGTCCGGTGTCTTCTGTGAATTAATAATGAAAGACAGCTGGGTTAAGCTTTGAGGAAAGCCAAAGCCTAAGCCTGTTGGTTGTCGTTATGGATGGTTATCTTCGGAACTGCCGTTTGGTTAACGGCGTGGACGGAGGATTTTATTATTAGGTGCACCATTGTGTTCACGCTACGCATACATAGGCATTTAAGTAACTCTCCACCTTACTGTAGGTAGGGAGCTTAGCTCCCACACGATACGACTGCGTACTTACATATTTTTTTTTTAGATTCGATGAAACCTCACAAGCGAGCTAAGCGGGCTCACCTCTCAGAGGGCCAAGTGACTACACTTCAGCAGAGGGTCAAGCGGCTACACCCCATCACAGAAGGCCTCACTAATTCTCCACCCGTACTTACAATATTTTAACAGTAAATCTACATCTCCGTGGATGGTAACTTTTTTATTCCACAAATCGAGATTATGGCAAAATGATTATTAATTAATTAAAAATATAGTTTGAAATTCAATTTGATATGGTGCCACAAAGATTCACTTGTAATTCTTTTTCCTTTTATAAGAAAATAATCTAATTTTCATTTCATAACGTAAGGTAAGGTTGAAAAGTAAGCTTACTTTTCCGGTATTTTACAAAATGATAGTCTACGTGAAAAAAGGAAAAAGTAAGTAGGCGGTCACATTTGCATTTTAAACTAGGGGTTAACATTATTCGGGTCAGCTCGATTATTCGACTTGACCCGAATTAATTCGGATAATAAAAATATTATAATACGGTAAATTGGGCCGGCTTGAATACTACCCGAAATATTTTCGGATTGGGCCAGGTGACTCTAAAAAAATTTCGAATTACCCGATTATCCGAAATATTTCTTGCCCTAGTAATTTCTCTCCCCTCTCTCGGCATTTGCTCTCTCATTGCCTCTCTATCGCTTTTACCTTTCTCCCAAATCAAATCGCAGAAGTTAATTTCCTTCTTCTTCTTCTCCACTGGTTTACTCTTCCTTCTTCTCCACTGGTTTACTCTTCTGCTCCACTGCGGCAGAACGTCGTTTCCTTCTTCTAAGTTCTAACTTCTGTTCTTCTCTCTTTGTTCTCTGCCTTGCGTCATTTTCTTTCTCACGCCTGTCGAGCCAGTTGTGATTTTGCGAACATTATTGCTCACGGTAATGAGAACATTATCGCTTTTACCTTTTCTCTCTAATAAAATCGCAGAACGTCATTTCCGTCTTCTAACTTCTTGTTCTTCTCTGTTCTTTGCCTTGCTTCTTGTTCTTCTCTCAAATCAAATAGGCATAGCACCGAGATTGCTTCTCTCTTAAAGGTAGCAGAACTTGAGGCCCCGAGACTCTCCAAGTAGTTACAAAGGTTGCTTCTCTCTCTTAAAGGTCTCCTCCTACTCTTTGGGAGTATTCTCTCAAGAAGAGATCTTTCGTTATTTGGTTATCTCTGTTGATTCGTAAGTTTGGAAAGCTTGAATCTTTTTGTGTTTTTAGTTTACCCAGCAACGTCTGCCTTGTTGGGAAGATCTTTGTTTACGTTTTTGTTCGGTTTCATTTCTTTTCCCCGTTAGGAATTGTCAAGGTTTGGCTGTTTCTGCCTTGCGTGATTGGTTTTGAGTATAAGAGCGTGTTGATATAGATGTTGTTGAGGCTTAAGTAACTCCTGTTTTCAGATCTTTGATTTGCTTTTGGTTTCTTTGTTCTGATTTTTCTGTATCATGTGTGCGTATTTCGTATCAACCCGTTTCGCCTGGTGTTATGTTGAATGTGTTTGACGGATTTTTTGTTATTGCAATCTTTGGTATTCTCATAAGCGCGGATACGGATACGGACACACCAACTTCTAAAATTTGGTAGATACAGACACACAGCGTGTGTATATATATTATAAAATTTAGAATTAAGAAACAAATTCAGAATTTATAATATAATATATATTGATTGATGTTTATACATATTTTGTACTTTATAAGCCCCTCGCAAAAAATTTGAAGCATATATATGCGCTCTTTGTGGGTGTCCGCGTCAGACATGTGTCCGACACGAACACATGCGTGTCTCGGCTCCATTTTGCCGTGTCCGTGCTTCTTAGTTAGTATTTGAATTGCCTATTTTGGTTTCTTAAATTTGTTATTTTCTCTGGGTTTGGTCCTCCAACTGTTTGTAAAAATGTCTTTTGTTTGTGTTGCAGTTGTTTCTCTTATTTTAGTTCCATCTAAGGAAGTTGTTGTGTTCAAACTCTTATCTTCTGTTCATTGTAATTGCTTCTGCTCTTATCTCCTGTCAGGTGAGTGGGAAGCTCATATAGTTGAAGGTGTTACAGCGTTATCACGGTGTTGTCTACCTACTTCATTGTTCTTCAGTTGATCAATAGGGACCAGGGAATGCGGAAAGATGTACTTAAAGTTCAACAGATCTGTCGCTGAGGTTGATGAGGTCATAGCCCAAATTGGGGTGCCCTCATATCTACTCCATGCGACCGTACAATTAACTTATAGTCTATTCAGATTCTGTTCTCAAATGCCCAGCGTGCCTAGATACACAAGAGCTTATCTAATATCAGAATATGTTGTCTGTGAAGATGGTTGAGATTTTGACTTCTTGAGAGTGGTTCCTGTCTTGTTTAATACCTACAGGGGATATTTAGGAATAGCAGGTTTGATACTAGATCTTGTTACTGTGTAAAGATTGCAGCTTGGAATGGAAAACAAAGGGAATGTGTTGCTGCATAGGTATGAACTAGGGAAATTACTGGGCCAAGGAACTTTTGCCAAGGTTCATCATGCTAGGAATCTTCAAACTGGGGTGAGTGTGGCGATCAAGATAATAGATAAAGAGAAAGTGATTAAGGTTGGTATGATTGAGCAAATTAAGCGAGAAATTTCTGTGATGAGACTGATCAGACATCCAAATGTGGTCGAGCTTTATGAGGTGATGGCTACCAAAACCAAGATTTATTTTGTTATGGAATATGTTAGAGGGGGTGAGCTCTTCAACAAGGTAGCTAAGGGAAAGCTCAAGGAAGATGATGTGAGGAAATATTTTCAACAGCTTATGAGTGCCGTTGATTACTGCCATAGTAGAGGAGTCTGCCATCGTGATCTGAAACCGGAAAACCTACTCCTAGATGAGAATGGAAATCTAAAGGTTTCAGATTTCGGCTTAAGTGCCCTTGTGGAGTCTAAACGACAAGATGGATTACTTCATACAACCTGTGGAACACCAGCTTATGTAGCCCCTGAAGTGATTAACAGAAAAGGGTATGATGGAGCCAAAGCTGACATTTGGTCTTGTGGGGTAATCTTATTTGTTCTGCTGGCTGGTTATCTTCCTTTCTATGATTCAAATTTAATGGGGATGTACAGAAAGATTGGGAAGGGAGAATTTAAGTTCCCAAATTGGTTTGCACCAGAAGTACGGAAGCTTCTGTCGAAAATCCTGGATCCAAACCCGAGCACCAGGATATCTATGCTGAAAATCATGGAAAATTCTTGGTTCCGAAAGGGTTTAGAATGCAAACCAAAAATTACTGAAACACAAGTCATAGAACTGCCTCCCTTGGAGTGTGATTCTGTATTTAATGTGAATGATAATATCTGCAATGTTCCAGATTCGAAACAAGAGTGTACTAGACTTTGTAACCTGAATGCTTTTGATATCATCTCCTATTCTGCAGGCTTCGATTTGTCTGGTTTATTTGAGGAGAAAGAACGAAAGAAAGAAGTGCGATTTACATCGAACAAGCCTGCCTCTACAATCCGATCCAAGCTCGAAGATGTTGCCAAGCGATTGAGGTTGAAAATAAAGAAGCAGGATGGAGGTTTGCTGAAATTGGAAGGATCGAAGGAAGGACGGAAAGGGCTACTTGGCATTGATGCTGAAATATTTGAGATAACTCCTTGTTTCCATCTGGTAGAAATGAAGAAGTCAAATGGAGATACAATGGAGTATCAGAAGGTATTAAAGCAAGAGATTAGACCTGCACTCAAAGACATTGTTTGGACTTGGCAAGGGGAACAACAGCCTGAGCAAAGGCAGCTCCTGCAACAAGAAGAGCAAAAGGAGCTACAATCACAGTAAAGCAAATGCTGCAAGTTGTGCAACATCAAGATTTGAAAGAAGTTGGTCTCTATGTGATTAAAAGTTTGTCATTAAGATATGCTCATATATGTTTTTGTGTTACATGCAATGTGCAATTAGTTTTTTAATTTACAGGAGTCTAAGATGTGTTACCTAACCAAGTCTTGAAAATCTTCTACTTGCACAATAATCATGCTACCATCTAGGAATGACAATGGGTTGAATCAGGCCTTACCAAACGAGAACTCAAAATGATTATTTTTCATAATTTTGAAATTCATATTATATTATATGAATTCTTTTTTATGAACCAAGCAACTGATCCCAACTTTATCGTCGTAGGTTGAACCTAAAATAATGTCATTTTTACGAACTGACTTGGACTGATTCAACTATCGATATATAAACTTGCACTTGGCTTTTGGTTGACCTTGAAGTTCCCTTCTTTAGGACAAAATGCTCCCTAACAAAAACAGACCGTACAAAAGCAAAATTAAAAGACCTTGCGACTCGGGGATTAAAAATGCATATTCAAAGGCCAAACAAGCAAGACTTTCCTGGAAATACAAGAACGAGGGCTATTTGGTTTCCTCTTCTGTACCAAACAAGCAAGACTTTCCTGGAAATACAAGAACGAGGGCTATTTGGTTCCCTCTTCTGTACCCTTTCCTGAGTAGTTAATAAGTTCTTCTCGTTCACAGGAAAAAATTTAGGAGCGTTTGGTTTAAGTACGAGGTTAGATATGGATATGAGTATAATAGTAGAAGAGAATGGGAATGGGTATGAAAAATTAAAAAATAATGTTTGGTTTGTAACTTGAGTTTCTGTATTAATACCAATAATATTGTTTGGTTTGTTGCATTAATGAGAATGAAAAATAATATAATACCATTTTTCATATCATATTTCCATATCATAATTGTTGTTGTTGTCGTCATTGTTGCTGTTGTCGTTGTTATTATTATTATTATTATTATTAAGATAATTAATTTCATATAATAAAATTAATAATAATAATAAATAATAATAATAATAAGATAATTAATTTCATATAATAAAATTAGTAATAATAAAAAATAATAATAATAAGATAATTAATTTCGTATAATAATAAAAAGAAGAAGAAGAAGAAGAGGAAGAAGAAGAATAATAATAATAATAAGTTTAAAATTTATCATAATAAATAAGAAGAAGAAGAACAACA
>JAOTBA010000009.1:14375427-14387764 GCA_025629845.1 Erythroxylum squamatum | reverse complement strand
TTCGTCTTCAACTGCTTCTTGATAACCGCTTCTTTCTTCTTGTTTCTTGATCTTTGAAGAAACAGTTATTCAGTTGAATTCTGTAACTGACTCAACTGCTTTAACCATCCGACGTGGTATCGGGTCTTCGTCTTAGTTTTTGCTGCTGCTTCGTCTTACTTTCTATCGTTTCATTTTCGGCTTCGCTTCGTCTTACTTTCTTGCATCTTACTTTCCGCTTCTGCACTTCGTCTTATTTTCTTGCGTCTTACTTTCTGCTTCTGCGCTTCGTCTTATTTTCTATCGTCTTACTTTCTTGCGTTTTACTTTCCACTTCCGCGCTTCGTCTTATTTTCTTGCGTCTTACTTTCTGCTTCCGCGCTTCGTCTTATTTTCTATCGTCTTACTTTCCGCTTGCGTCTTACTTTCCTTCGCTTTGCAGCTTCGTCTTATTTTCTTGCGTCTTACTTTCCGTTTCCGCGCTTCATCTTATTTTCTTGCGTCTTACTTTCCGCTTCCGCGCTTCATCTTATTTTCTATCGTCTTACTTTCCGCTTGCGTCTTACTTTCTTCTATTATTATTATTATTTGGTCTTAATCAAAATTATTTCTCTTAAAGTCATTTTGACTTAACAATAATCACAAAACATACATAAACAATTTCAATTTTCAACAATTTTTAACAATTTCCATTTCCAATAATCACAAAACATTCATAAAACAATTTCCATCTCCTACAATTTCCATTTCCAACAATCACAAAACATTCATAAAATATTTTCCATTTCCAACAATTTTCAACAATTTCCATTTCCAACAACCAAAAAACATACATAAACAATTTCCATTTTCAACAATTTCCAACAATTTCAATTCAAAGTTTCAAACATGAGGATCAAGTTGAAGGGTATGATATGATTTACAGAATTGCCAAATAATGAATGACATATCTTATACAATTGTTCATATACATCTATTCATAACATGATGATCAAGTTGGAAGATATATTCATAACATGAGGATCAACCGATTAAGTTGAAGGATGTAACTTCTTTGGAAATGTTTTTTTTTCTTATTTAAAGCTTTGAATCTTCTTTTCATTTCTAACAAACTATAATATTATATACACCATTCTATATTTTGTTCTTAAATATATAAGTTACTTTTGCAATTGTTAATTGACATTAATAAGTCTAACTATAAATGATTGGAACCTACAATAACAACATATTCACAATTTGAAAACAAAAAAGTTCTTTTTGGGATATATTTATTACATCATTATTTTCTCCAATTATCTATTATAAATATTTTTGATACCTCGCCCACACATATATATTACCAAATAATTCAAGTTCAATATATTTTATACTCAATTAATTATTTACCCAAAACTAATACCTAAATAGGCAAATACTATTATTAACTACCACCGAATTATTATTAATTTTCAATTGCATAATTTTATACTCAACTAATTATTTACCTTAAGTCAATACCCAAATATTAAAAATAAAATACAATTTTTTATTTACAAGTTAAAAACTTACAACATTAATTGTCAATTAATGATTTAAGTTTTTACAATTTTACAACTTTAATATTATCAGTTTATGTATGTTTTAAATTTAAGTTGTTTCAAGTTCAACTTTCAAGTTTCAGAATCAATAAGGCCGTGCATTTCATTCATCCAAAAACTTATCATAAATTTTTGATAAACTTAAACCAATCTTTATTCTTTATAACCAAACTGAACAACCAAACAACTCATTCATCACCATGACTGAAACATTCATAATTCCATTTCAAATATTCAAATCAAAAATGACAAAACAAAACCGTGATCATTCAACATTTCAGTTCCAATATCCAACCTAGATAGACGCAAATTGCATATCACAAAACCAAGTTCCAACATCCAACCAATTAACAAATCCACCATCCAATACAACACAATAAAAAATGCAATTAAGCAGGAAAAAATTTGAAAACTCAAAAAACACACCCAAAAACAATTCACTTGCTTCGAGTCTTCGGGTTGGGTGATGGGTTAGAGGCTTCCGGTGTAGATATGCCCAAGTTGCAACCTTCTCTCCTCTTTTAGACGTTCAGTGGCGACAACGTGGTGTGGTGGTCCCCGTGGAGGAAGGTTGAAGACGGTGGCGTCTTCGGGGAATGCCAAGGGAGGAGCCGAGGAGGACGAGGGAAGGAGCAGCACAGCCAGAGACGTGGGGGGGAGGGGGGGAACGACGACGACGGTGGTGAACAGGTGAAGTGAGTCTATGAGAGTCGGTGAGAGAGAGAGAAAAAACAGAAACAAGGAGGAGAAGGTTTGAGAGAGACTAAGAGAGTGCAGAGGTCTGGGATAGCGTTTTTGGGGAAAATTTTTAAAAAATTGCAAATTGGTCCTTAATTTTTTCGAATTTTATGGTATCAGCCGGTATGTCCCGGTATTGTACGTACCGACTGGTACCGAACAAAAAATATCGGTACCGACCGGTATAGAAGGAACGAATACCGTTTCATTTTTCGGCCAGTATCGACCGGTGCAAAACGGTATTCGTTCCTCTGGTCCAATCTTAGTTGCATTTGAAGAGAATTGTTAGAGTATCCCACGTTGATTAAAAATGAAAATGTTGAAGGGTTAATAAATGGTACAAACCAACTAATCAAATGATTAGTTCTAGTCATTTTGGCAATGGTTGTTCCCAAACTCAATTCTTGTTAATGAGTTCTACACTCTACCCATATTAAAAATTTTAATATAGTATTATTGGAGTATCCCACATTGATTAAAAATGAAAATATTAAAGGATTAATAAATGGTATGGGCCAACTTGTGAATTTATATATTCTTAACAAGAGTTATCTATTAATATTTTTCAAAGATTTTCTGATTTGTATAATGTCCATGAATTAATCATTTTAGTTATCACACTTCGGCTTTCACTCGAGAGTCCAACTTATCAACTAAATAGATATTTGGACAACTATAAAAGTACAGCAAGTTATGTATCCATTCTTATTTATAGGGAAAACTATACAATAAAAGTTTCCAAAACCTTGTTTTGGTGGATGGGAATGATTAAAATGCCAAAAACTCTAAACAATTCCAACCCTAGTATTTTCTAGATACAAAAGCAGAAAGAACACATGAAATGATACCTTACTAGTAGGTTTGAACAAGAAACGAAAAAGGAATAGTATGGTAATGCCGACTTCTGTGTGAGCCGAGGACTAAATAATGGCAAATGTCAAAAATGGATTAGTCATCTTCTTGTTCTAATCTCACATTCTTTCAAAAGTTGCGGAAAGTTAAAAGCTTCACCACGCACCGGACGTAGTAAATGTTTTGCACATGTCCAAAGTCTCTGTATGTCTCCGACAAACGAAATTCACGTCAAAAACATGCTAAAGAAAGATGGTGTTTGACTCTTTTGGTGCCAGTGCTGGGATTGGAAGTTGTAACCATGCAAAGCCAGCAATATGCATGGTTATCCTACTTTATGCTAAATCATTCCACAGTATTTAATGTAACTTAATAATGAATATATAAATAGTAAATAATATTAGAAATTCTTGGATTCAAAAATATAATTTTTATTCTTTGTAACAAATCACCTTCAATATAAACAAAGAAATATTCTTCTCTTGCCTTTTCACTAATTTAAATGAGATTACTCAGTAACTATAATTTCTTACAAACTCATATATATATTATTAGATGACTAAAAAACACCTAAACTAGTTCATAAGTTTGAATGCTATTATCAAAGTGTCCTAACAGCCCTACACAATAATCGTATCACAGTCAATAAATTTATTGAAAACATCAAGGTTTTAAAAAGATCGCAAATATAACTAAGGGCCTTCAAATCTCTATTTGACTTGGTTATAAAACAAAAGACTAATTAATTGTAGCTACATAGAAAAACATAATATTTTTCCGCATACAGTACAAAGATTAATTAAGATTTAATAACTTCAAAAAAATATGTTGAAAAATGATTTAATTGGGTCAAACAAAATTTTAATAAGTTTGAGCATACTTTTTTAGAAACATTTTAAGAAACTCAATTCAATGAATTATTCATACTGAACAATAGTAGTTAATATATTATAATCAACATGTAACTTTTCATAATCACAAACATAAACAATTTACTAATTGAATCATTTGGTGTTGTATTAGTGTGGTATGGTTTGCATTTGTGACCTTAAAATCATAAACCATACATAACTACATCAATCCAATCATAAATTGAGAATTTGGCCTTAAAAAAACTCATTATTTCTAAAAGAGACCATTATTCCAATACAAAATTATACGAAAATAGATGGCACATTTAATAAAAAGTCATCGACTGTAGAGATCAGTCATGTGATAAACTATCTACTTCCATAAAGAAACCATAACATATCTAGATATTAAAAAAAAATCTCATTTGCATATTCTAATAAGATAAATATATCCATGCATTTAAAACATCATAGAACAATCAAATGTGCAAAATTTGTAACTTTATTAATCTCAAGTATTGCAAATATGTATAGTAAATATCACAAACAGTCACAATATCAAACATCATAAGACAACATAATACTCATACAACCTACATGTCTATGAATGTCTATAGGCCTGGGCACTTCAGTTAGTGGTTACCTAACATATATGTGGTGATAATATACTCAAACATAGAACACCATCGTCAATCTATTCTTGAATCTTAAAGTACCTAAGCTCAATATAAGTGGCTCCACAAGTGTTCTTTGTATTCTTGGAAAACAATACAACAAATGAGTTGTCACAGTGATCTTAATAGGCATAGAAATCAAATCATCAATTAAAAGCCCTCTAATGAAGTTTTGTAACCACTTGGCATACACTGATGCCTCGGAACAAGATATAAATCTCAGCTTCATGGTTGAAGTCTTCTAAACAATCGACTTAAAGCTCTTCCAAGACACAACTCCTACAACTAATGTAAAAATATAACATACAATATATTTCTTGTTGTTGAAATAACTACTGTCAAAATATTTTAGTAATATCCTAACCATTTACACATATATAAAATAGCATATTGGTTGGGTCGGTCGTGCTAGGCCTAGGCCCAGACCCAGAACGGCAATGGGGCTGGTCGGCCCATCCATAGATGGTGACCTAAACCTAACAGGTATTTCTTATATAAGGTACTACCTCACCTCAAAACAGGTACGAGACTAGAACCCTACTTTTCTCCGTTTACAGTAACCAAAACCCTTACCGAAAGACTGACTTGAGCGTCGGAGGGGCCTGCCGGCAATCAACCTCCGACGTGCCATTGTTATTTTGCAGGTAATTCTAGCTACAATTACTCATAATCATGGATCCAAGCAATGGCGTCCAGCTCCAGCAGATTTCAGACAGAACCAATATTATTTTGAGGAGAGGAGAGGAGAGGAGAAAGAAAGACTGGTTACTTAATAATATAAATTATGACTGAAAATCCGGTTTAATACTATACAAAATACATATACGTATATATGAAGAAAGAAAAAAAAAACAAAAAGAAGAATGAATGAGCTATAATAATTAATTATAACGAGAACTAATATCAAATCCAATGAATCACGAGCTAGGGTAGGGTAGGGTCCACTTTACTTTTCTAATCCCAATCACATTATTGATTTGAATCTTATATTTTAAAAATATTTATTAAAATCTGACATTTTTTAATCGTTTTCTTGTTGTATTATTGATTAAAGTATATCCAATCCAATTCAATCTTTTGATTTATTTACAAAATACAATAATAGTTGCATTAAAAATCTTTTAACCGCCAGGTGATTGCCATTGAATAATTTTTCCAAACTTATAACAATAATAATAATTATTATTATTAAAAAAAGAAAAATGATTTTATGTTATAATGAACCAAACTCGACTCCAGTAATAATATAATTACATCTCCTTGAATTTGAAAACCCAAATCTCCTTTGCTTCTTGGACAATGAATATATTCACCAACAGTAACTTCAGGTGAGAAATAAAAATAAAATGTCCAAAAAGCAAGTCCTTTCTGTCTCTCTCTTTTTTTTGGGTTTAGAAATCAAAAGTTACAAAGCACACCGCTGCATGCAACTTAATAGCAAAACTGCAACACTGTAGCTCTGCGTTCGAGTATAATATAATTACAAAGAGATACGATCTAGTTAGGGAGGGAACAAGATGGCTTCTTTATTCTCTGTGTCAAAAAGGAAAGGAGCATGACCCACAAAAGGCAGGCCCAGTCGATTTGGACATTTGCAATCTATGGTGTTCTTTTGAGCACCAACTGTTTGACAAAAATGGCCAAAGAACAAGTTCACGCAAAGCTACCACTTCTCCAACTGGATCTTTGTCTTTGCTCCTTTCACTTCTCTACATTAACCCCACTGTCAAATACTTGCTCTTTCTCTGTCTGTCGGTTTCCATGGACAAGCAACAGCAACTCTTGGCTAAGTGTTCGAGGCAGCGTTACAACGAATGGTTTGTATTTTGGGATGAAAGTTATTGACTTGGAGTTTCTTTTTTTCCTTGTTATATGCAACCCGGTGTCTTTATTTTCAAATCCATTGTTTTGTTTCTTGTTCTTTTGTTCATGGCTTTTGCAGTACATTCAACAGTCGTCCTATGTTTCGTCATTTTATTTGATCTGCACCCATTCAGTACATTCTATTGGTCTGTTTACTGTTTTTGAATTTCCCTCCACTTGTTTCATTTTTTTCGTTCGCCACGTCGTCCCTAATACTGTCGTAGTTGCCTGAGCTTTGCATCTTTTTGTTTCTCCATGCACCACTTTTTATTATTTCTTCATCATGTATGTGATGTTTATATGCATAGCTTGCGCTTACTATGTTCCCTTTCATTTACATCTAATGGCTCCTTTTCCAATATTTCCATTCCTTTTTACGTCTCGTCAGTCGTCACCACTCCGGTGATATCAACTTAAGAGTGAATTTGACACCTGTACTCATGGGTGGTTTTTTGAGATACCAGTGAGGGAATACGTGCGGTTTGATCTTAAAGGACTTATCATTGAACTTTGTATGTGATACTTTGGAGTAACTGCGCATGTTCTTGCTTCAGTAATTTGCAACTTATCTTTTCCTGTAGGATATTCCGGGACGTCCCAAGTGACATAACGATAGAAGTGAGTGGAGGGGCGTTTCAATTACATAAGGTAACTTTTCTTATTCTCAGCAATTTCTGTTTTCGTGGAATTGTTCCAGTTACGGAGAATCTTTACCAGTAAAAACTAATGAAGTAATTTGATAGGTCTTCTCACAGCAAGCATGAAAGTATAACGTCAAATGAAAGGATAATTCTCTTATTCGTTCTTGAAATTAGTAACCAATAAAAGTCTGTTAAATTTGATGATTTTCATAAATTATGTCTGTTGTCTTGTCTTGGAAGGCCTATGTAATTTATGTTCTTTTTAGCAATTCCTTTTATGTTAACTATGAATAGAAACTTTTCAAACTTATCAGAAAAACAATTCAATGAAAGTTTAAATTGCTGTTGAACTTGTAATAGTTATTTCTTTATCAAATGACGCAAAAACAATGGAACTAAATCTGGAATGTTGTTTTTCTGATGTTTTTCACTGGACTCTCTTTGATCAACCTTGGATAGACGGCCTTTTGTTCCTTTTTTATTTTTTATTTGTTTCCTTCGCATGTAAGTCCTGTATCTTGGAGGAACTCAAAAATCTTTTTTCATTTATTTTTACAGCTTATTTATATTTAAATTAATAAAAATATATATAATAAAGTACATAACGTATCATACATGTACGTAAAATTAGTTCCTACCTATCCTCAATAAATACTTGCAAATTTTTTTCTAATAAATACTTGCGAATTTTTTTCTAACTAACTGCCCATTTTTGGGTGCCTCTTCCCATATATGATGCAAGGAATAATGGAATTACATCACCATATCTTTTTCTTCCTCGTTTTGATTCTAGTTTCGTATTATGGATCTTGGGTCAGGTGGTTAGAGCACGTACTTTGTTATGAACAACTTATTATGATCTTCTCAGGGAGTAGTTTCTGCGTTTAAAAATCCATTTATCTTTAATGTTTACCTGTCTGGTTGTCTTTGCATCAGAGAGATTTGATGTTCTTGTGTATGTTCATTATGGACTGTCATCAGGCTGATGTTACTTAGATGATTAACAAATATTCGAGTCAGACTGATTTGTACCTATATTAGTGATTAATGCACACAAGAAAAGCTCATAATTTTGATGAATCATTTGACAACCACTTTAGTTACCATCTCTTCTCTGTTCGTTGATGCCTTTCAGAAAGATTTCTATAGTTAATTGACTGGTCAAAAAATGTGTATTGGATAAATGTTATCTGCTATCAATGACATATCAAATGGGCTATTTTTCTGTTAATGCACTTTAAAGTGGCAAATCTAAAGCCTATCTAGTTCCTCTCTCTCTTTTCTTTTTTACATATAAAGAAGTGGACTATGCTGGTTCTGATAATTTCAGTACAATCTTTAGTTCCCTCTCGTCTCTCGAAGTGGACGAATTCGGAAGTTGGTTGCAGAGCACAGAGATGCTGATATTTCAAGGGTGGAGCTCCTTAATCTACCTGGAGGAGCAGAGACATTTGAGTTGGCTGCAAAATTCTGTTATGGCATAAACTTTGAGATCACATCTGCAAATGTTGCTCAGCTTTGTTGCATATCTGATTACCTTGAAATGACTGAGGAGTTTTCAAAAGATAATCTCGGTTCCCGTGTTGAAGAATATCTTGAGAGTATTGTTTGTAGAAACCTTGAAATGTGTGTTGAAGTTTTGCAACAATGTGAGAACCTTCTACCTCTTGCAGATGAGCTGAAAATAGTAAGCCGTTGCATAGACTCAATAGCCTCAAAAGCTTGTGCTGAACAAATTGCATCAAGCTTCTCACGCCTAGAGTATAGCAGCTCTGGGAGGCTGCACATGAACAGACATGCTAAATGTGAGGGGGATTGGTGGATAGAAGATCTTTCTGTACTCCGGATTGACTTGTACCAGAGAGTCATGACAGCCATGAAATGTCGTGGGGTCCGTCCTGAGAGTATTGGTGCATCACTTGTAAGCTACGCTCAGAAGGAGTTGACAAAGAAGTCTAGCTTATGGAATCCATCTAGCCAGACAAAAATTGATCTCCTATCGACTGAACATGAAAAGCTTGTGGTTGAAACAATTGTTAACCTTTTGCCTGTTGAGAAACTAGCTGTTCCAATCAATTTTCTTTTTGGTCTGTTGCGAAGTGCAGTAATGCTTGATTGCTCAGTTGGATGTAGGCTTGATTTAGAGAGGCGTATTGGTTCCCAGTTGGACATTGCAACTCTTGATGACCTTTTGATCCCATCCTTCCGGCATGCAGGTGATACCTTATTTGATGTTGACACAGTTCATAGGATCTTGGTAAATTTCTCCCAACATGATGACAGTGAAGATGACATGGAAGATGCTTCTGTTTTTGAGTGTGATAGTCCTCACTCACCATCTCAAACGGCATTATTTAAAGTGGCAAAGTTAGTGGACAATTACCTTGCTGAAATTGCTCCTGATGCAAACCTCAAGCTTTCCAAGTTTATGGTCATTGCTGAGACTTTACCAACACATGCACGCACCATTCACGATGGGTTATATCGAGCAATTGATATTTACTTGAAGGTGTGCACAACTTTTCTTTATATTGGTGTAGGAAGTTGCTTTCTACTAACAAATTAATCCAGTAAGTAGGAAGCACTATTCACATTGTGGAGTGTTTGACTTAGACTCTCCTTTTTTTCAGCAGTGTGAATGACATAAAGGAACTGAAGTTTCCTTGATTTTAAGATGCAAAATTAGCTCATTACGAGTTTTTTTTTTCTAAATTTTCTTGCGCTCTGATTGATGTCCAGGCTCATCAGGGTTTATCAGATTCAGATAGGAAGAAACTCTGCAAACTGATTGATTTCCAAAAGCTCTCACAGGATGCTGGAGCACATGCTGCTCAGAATGAACGCCTTCCTCTCCAAGCTATTGTGCAAGTGCTTTATTTTGAGCAAATTAGGCTCAGAAATGCATTGTGTTGTTCTTATACTGATGACGACCACAAACCAATGCACCAATCATGGCGGATCAGCAGTGGGGCACTCAGTGCGGCAATGTCTCCGCGTGATAACTATGCATCACTGAGGCGAGAGAATAGAGAACTAAAGCTTGAGCTAGCTCGGCTGCGAATGAGATTGAATGATCTAGAGAAGGAACATGTATGCATGAAGAGAGATTTCCACAAGTCCCATTCACGTAAATTCATGAGTTCTTTCTCAAAGAAAATTGGTAAGCTGAGTTTCTTTGGGCATAGTTCTTCAAGAGGATCCAGTTCTCCCTCAAAGCACTCTCATAGAACAGATTCTAGGGTGATTGAGAGAACATGTGCCAGCACTGAATAGTTAATTCATCTTACTTTTTTTTTTTTCCTGTACTTGATGAGTAATTGCAGGCCATGATCTTACTGGTCTTATTCTAGTTGTATAAGCTGATTTGGCCACCTTGTATATGATTCCATCGAGTTGGTGAGGAACGTCTTGCTTCAAGTTGTAAGTTTTGTTGGATACAACTTTGATGTTGTTTGTATTTAATGAGTTGTTTGACATGTTGTCATGGATTATAGATTTGTAGAAAATGTTCACTTCCAATTTGAGTTTGCTTGACTTGCCTTCCCGCTTGCTCTGTCTGTGAACCCCGACAGCCCTGATTACACATCTTTAAGCAGCAACGTCAAGGCAACCAAAACTCGTTCTGGATTATTCCGGAACATTTGGTTTGTTTATTGCTCTTCCCTGAGTGTCAACGCATGATGATGATAACCAGAAATGCTACTGGATTTTATGTGGAATGATTCAGTCAGTTACACGGAGATCTTAAGAACATATACAGTGAATTTGTACATAAATTGAGAGAAAATGATATCATGTACACTGCTAGATAGAAGATGAGATTATGACTTGCAACATAAGCTTTACTTTAACTGCATGCTATTTGATGTCTAAAGCTAGATATGCAGGAGAGATACATAGCAAGTGCTTTATGATGCTTTTAAAACAGAATGTCTAGCTATGTGGAAAGCAGGTTTCAGGCGTGTAGGGTGAACGAATTGATTCACGAAATTGCATTGATAGTTAGGAAGAAACCCTCTTGGAGCTGATGAGCTTTTCCTCTGTTGCTGATCATCCTTGCCGGGCAAGAGAAAGGAAACTCTAAGTAGGCTCGACTTACGAGGGCTGTCGTGTTTCCTCAAGCAGGATTTTAGCTTGGTTTTCTCTCTGGCAGTCTTGACCTCAAAATCCCCATTCCTCTTTCTTGAAAATTCTGAATGATTCTCAGTGGCAATAGAATGATGCTG
This sequence comes from Erythroxylum squamatum, assembly GCA_025629845.1. Lineage (NCBI taxonomy): Eukaryota > Viridiplantae > Streptophyta > Magnoliopsida > Malpighiales > Erythroxylaceae > Erythroxylum > Erythroxylum squamatum. Next base: position 14,376,360 of record JAOTBA010000009.1, on the reverse strand, counting down.
GTTGTCATAAGACTTTGTTCTGCTTGAAGGTGAATCCGCTGCTGAATTCTGGTCTTGTTCTTGGTTTAGCCAAGATTCAATTTTAGAATGAATTATAAAACTCTCCTCATCTTCATGCTCGTGGGAGGCTGTCCAATTATAGTATGTGCTTGGAGGTGACTGCTTTAGGCCTCGGTGATAATTTTGACGGCTCCCGGCGTCTGATTTTGTCCGGTATAGCTTTGGAACTTCTTGGTCAACATGATTCCTTAAAGACTGCATTTTTCCTGGTCCTGGAGGATGCTGTCCCCCTTTGTGAGCTTTTAGCAACTGATAGATTGTGCGGTTTGGAACGATGAAATACACTTGTCCCAGATTTAAGATGGAGTTGGGATTAACCACGATCCACGGATATCGGAACACATCAGGTCGAGCAACAGAGTGCCTGGGATTCTTTTTCAGGACTTCTGCTGCACTTACAGGTTCTTTGTGAATCTCCACGTGCCTACCTGGGTGCACCAACTTAAGCACATCCTTCTCTTTTGCTATAGATCCCTTTTTTTTTTTTTAAGTTTTTGAGCGAGTTATAGTCAAACTCTGAGATGGTGAGGAAGACAGGATAGAAGAACAGGTTCACAGACTTTATATCTTTCATTAATGAAGTGACATTGCGTTAGTCCCAAGGACCTGCAGAAGTATACAGGAATTTTACCTTCTTATGATTATCTCCTTAAACCTGAAAAATCTAAAAAAGATTTGCGTCATTTTCATATTTTCGTATAGGTTTCTATCTGTATGTCCTCCACTCCTCTCCCTTTTGGTTTATGCCCTACAGCCGTTCTCTTTAGTTGTACTTTAGTAACAAATTATTTAAAGACATTCTTTATCTTGTACATGTTTAGATGTATATGATAAAGTCCATGGAATAATTGTACATTGCAAATGAAATTATAA
>JAOTBA010000009.1:14351328-14364289 GCA_025629845.1 Erythroxylum squamatum | reverse complement strand
GCTAGGCCTAAGCCCAAGCCCAAGCATAGACGGCCCATTAATAGATGGTGACCTAAATCTGGCAGGTATTTACTATATAAGTTCACTATTTTTCATGAAGGAGGTATGACATTAGAACCCTGATATTCTCTATTCATAGCCACCAAAAAACCCTTACAAAAAGACTAACTTGAGCGTCGGAGGGGCCTGCTGGTACTCAACTCCCGGCGTGCCTTTTATTATTTTGCAGGCACTTTTTAGCTAAAGTCCCTCAGATTCATGGATCCAAACAACGACGTCCAGCCCCATCAAATTCAGATTTAACCAGAATCTAATGAAAGCTCCAATCAAGTTGAGAGAGGAAATCATAAGCTGGGTATCGATGGAAGGGAATAAAAAGCCTACACGAGGATGGGAGCAATAAAAAGACGATAAAGAGAAGAAGGGATAAGGTGGAGAGAAAGAGTACGAGGAAAATTTGGAGAATAAGGTTGTTGTCGGGCAGAAGCGGAAGAAGGTCGATTGATGCAGTTGTTTTGGTTTCATTCGATCTAACATGAAACGGAATCATGGCCAAAAATATCTCAACCACATTCTACCACTTTAGTTATAAATCACACGATCTTTGAACTCTAAAGAAATACTGAAAATCTGTTTCTGTTGAACTCCTTAATCTGAGGTTTCCACCTGCCAGGAAAAGATGGAACCGTTTCGTTTCCAAACTAAAATCAAACTGCATAACTATTCAATTTCAGAGCTCTCCCGACAAAAGGCGTACTATTTACAGTACCACTACGTCTGCAGAATCTATATTCTTCGAGTGACGTGTGATTCCAAGGAAAACCTGGTCTTTCGTCCATTTCATATTTCAAACTGTAACAACGGGGTTTATCTCAAGAAAAGATATTAATAAATGCAATAAAAGAAGCAAGCTTTATGCTACCACTACCACCCTTTTATCTATGTGCTTTTCCCACGGGGAATTCGAAAGAAAGCGAAGCTTGTCGATGAACCTGCGGAGAACATGACAGGAAAAAGAAGGAAGATGGGAAAAGAGTTGAAGTAGCATGGGAGTAATTTGGATTTGCATCTCTCCAAACACTAGCAATTGGTGAGAGAGCTGAACAGGCTATAACCCGGACCAGAGTCCTTGTCTACAACTCGCTGTACCGTGTAGGTCCTTGTCTTGGATTTTCGCCCTAACTTCTCATTGTTACGTTGTCGTTTGGCTTGTAATTAATAAGCTGTACATGGGTAAGCGTTATTTAATAATATCTAAGAAACACGGATAAATCTAGTTTCTGTTAAATCTAGGAGATTTGGTAAAGATAAACCAGCATCAGAAACATCCTTCCGTCTCTCAATAAGTAGCTTGATATGCAAGCGTTACTTAGCTTTTCTTTTCTTGGTTATAAACTAAAAGTTTCTATGCGAAAGATCTCTCAAGTTATTCAATAAGTAGCTTGATATGCAAGCGTTACTTAGCTTTTCTTTTCTTGGTTATAAACTAAAAGCTTCTATGCGAAAGATCTCTCAAGTTATTGGCGTCCCGTCTGTAAGCACACACTCTTGACTTTTTTCTTTTATTTTATCGGAAGAACAAAATAAGTGTACGTGGGGCTCAGGAGTGACTGGAGGCCCCCAAGCATATCTTGTCATACGATAGGGAGACGATCTATAGAGTATCCAAAATACTAGTTCCAGGATTGAGTTGCAGACTTAACACCGCTAAATGCATTGCACAACTGTATAGGTTTTCCAAAATGCAAGCAAATACTCGATTACATCGAGGATAAATATTCCACAGGACCTCCAACAAATCTCAGGCGCCACCATCCACGCATGAATTATATTGCAACACAGTAAAGCATCAATCCGAAATAGAGCTCTAAAAGCATTTTCCAGAGGGTGATGCCCCACACAACTGAACCTCACAGTAACGCGCAGAAGTTAAGCTGAGATAAACACTGGAAGCCACAACTCCTTCCAAGGTCGTATAGTCAACATGGAACTACCACCCTGGCTTTAAAACATATCAGAGCTTTAGTGTAGAAAGTCCTTCATTGGATCATCAAAATGAACTTTCTTCATCCTATATGCTTCCATATCCTCGGGAGTAACCTGCAATTGTAAAGAACCGTTGAGACAACTCACAATTCTGCCCGATCTGTCAATATCAAAATAAAAATGCTCGCAGTACCTCATCATTCCATCTGACATTGTACTTGCGCTTCCTCTCGTCTTTTTCTTCTCTCTTTCTATCATCCTCCTACAAAAGAACAAATAACAATCTTCATCAGAAGAAGATTTACAACCTCCTAGAATGCATGCTCTTAAGAGCCCCAAAATTACAAGCCTCAATCTGGCATCAGAAACCCTGTCAAATCATCCTTTTCCGGGACAAAAAGGATAAAGAATCACGCAAAGACTATATGAAACAAAGAAACATTATTCAAGAGGCTGAATCCACATTCACCTTTTTAAGTGCTGAAGCAAGTAACTTGTCATCCAAAATCAAATCATCAGGAACCTCATTTCCCCAAGTAGCAAGTCTTTTCTCCTCCAATGTAGCAGGTGAATCTGACGCAAATTCATTTTAAAAATAACTAAATAAATAACTTTAGCTAAACAAATAAGGCAAAATAATTAATATAGATATAAGTGAGATAAAATCCTCAAAATGAAAATGATTTCAACAGACCATGACTTCTAGTTCCAAGAACACCAAGCACAGAAAATAGCTAAGGCAGTCATAGATAGCAGTGTAAGAAGAAAAAACAACGGCAGAGATAAATAAGGTCAAAACATGTACCTTCCACCTCTTTCCGAGCAATATTGGCTTTCATGAGATCTGCAGAGGCCTCAGCAGCCTTGATTCCAGCAGCACCTGTGCAATAACTGTTCCGGATCATTTGTTTGCAGCACTTGTAACCCCATTGATGATCCTTCCACCATGAACCCCACACACTTGTATGGTTGTTGATGTAAACATCTTCTTCATACTTACTTTTAGGAAGTAATATCTCCTATTTGCACAAGAAATAAATTAATATGCAAGAGGATATTAAGAGAATTGCATATAGCATTATAATTACATGATGCTTAAGCATCCGAATCAAAAACGTGGGAGTTTGAAAACAGAGCACTATAATAGCAAAGACTTTCTAGATGCAACTAGATATAGTACTGCCGCCACAATTATTCACATGACTATTGATATTTAACCAAACACTGTTACCTTTTCTCCTTTCAACTAGGCATTTGTAAACAGAATAGTCTACAAATGCCTAGTTGGGATATCCTAGTTAAATCGTCAATGCAGAAAAATAAAATAAATTTTACCTGTCCCTTAACAATTCGCCCAGCTCGATCATATTCAACTTGTCTTTCAGTTTGACCCAATAAAAGCTCTTTCGGAAATTCTTCTTCACTAGCTGCATTACCATACTTCTCAAAAATGGTGTCCTTAGCTCGTGTCTTCATTTTCTCCTTTATTACCTTATAATTCTGATATAGCAACTCAGCTTGAGATGGAGCTGCTTGCATGTGTATATCTTGTCCCTTATCAAAGGCTTCCCAAGCATGGATGTTGAGCTGTTTGAATTCCAAAGCTTGACCACTATTTCTATGTTGGTTATCTCCCTGCGTGATAAGAAATAAATGTTTTGGAACGGTTGCATCAAAACAGGAATACAAGATAACGCTCCGCCAGAATATCTTTGACACCTACCCCATAGAATTTCTCATTTGGATCAGCATCTGGAAGAGGATCCTCACGCATTGAACGAGTTTTAGGGTCATAGTGGGCTGAATTCACATCAAGATTTAAAAGGTACTTTGCTGTATCTTCCCTTATACGCAAGTTCCTGCATAAAAGTTTTCTCGCAGTGTAAGAGTAACAGCCACTTAAAACAAACAGGGAAACACACACAAGAACAACAACATGGGGGATATAAGTACTTGTCCAACAAAAGAAATCAAAACATATAAATCCTCCAGACCTTACAGTTCCCGTACTTCCACCACCTGTTGTGCGCACACGTTTCTCAACCTTTGCAAAGTCCATTTGATTGCTCTCATCAACCTTGGCTTCATCAATTCTTAGATCGTCTACATCATTGTCTTCATCACTAACCCCAGCTTCAGTATTCTGGTTGTTATTCTTCTCATCCAATTTCTTAAGTTGCTCTTCCTTCAAATATTTCTTCCGAGCTGCTTCCCGTGCTTCATATCTCTCAACCACATAGGCATAACTAGTTGTATCATACCCATTCCACCTATCACGCTTACCGTCATAATCAAGCTCAAAGGTCTCTATTTTCTCGTCAGGAGCAATGTGCTTGTTAGTCCATTTTGCCCCAACTTTTCTGGGCCTTTCCATGCACGACTTTACATCATGAGTCATGGCTCCACAGCTGAAACAAGCATGCAAGATAATGCAAAATCGAACGCCAATCCTTGTGTTATAGTGCTGCCAAAAAGAAATCAAGTAACCGTTGAACAAGGAAAAATGGGAGAGTATTGACTTACTTTGCACAGGCACCCTTCCTGTACTTTTCAGCCTGGAAAATTTTTGCTCCTCTATCATACCATGATTTTGTATAATTGGGATCCGACTTCCACTTCCTTTGATGTTTCAAGCTCTACAAGATGAGAAATAGAAGGAAACAAAACATAAAAGCAATGATATAAAAGATCCTCACTTACTGAAAAATAAGAATAACAATGAAACAAACTTACAGGTTTCTCAGCGTTAAGATACCAGGGGGCAGAGGACATATACTGAGGAATATGGGGATTGATTTCTTTGCCATCTTCGTCAAGCTCTGCAGGTGCAAGCCCTGCTTTACGAGCTTCCTCCAATTCAATTTGCTTCCTATGATCCTCTCTCGACTTAAATGCAACTGCAAAACCCCAGAAATTTCATTACCGAATCATTATTTTTCCGACAAATTAGGGATTTCGAAACTAAATCAAATAGAAGAAAAAAAACAACTATATACCTGATGCAGTTGCCATATTGTTGTTTTTGATCGCAAGCGTATAGAGAGAAGAAGAGTGAAAAGTTGTAGGAAAAATCAGAAGAGCTGCGGATTTGATTTGATTAATGCATTCAGATTTTTCTTTCCTGTTGGATATATATTTCCTTCCCCTCCGTAAAGGCGGTTGGATCTGACGGTGCCGTTTGGAAACAAGTTGACATTGAGAAGTGGGCTTAACTGAGATTAAGGAATTTGCAAATCAAGCCCTATCTCTTTGGAGTAGATATTGTTTATTGGGCTTCCTTGTCGAAGCTCCACCCTTTATCATTTCAAATTCCAATCCACCCAGTACTTGAGCTATTCAACACTCGTCGGATTACTTAGGACCACCGGTATATCAATAGATTATTATCATATAATTAAATAAACTAAAATAACCCCTTTTATGTGTGTGTATATATATATATATATCAGTTTTATTTATTAAATATTAATATTACTAGAAAAATATAAGATCAACTTAATAATTGGATTTTTATTCTATATAATATTAGAGCTCCCATCACCAAGTCATTCGCTATGTTGATGTTAAGAAAATATGAACAGATCAAACACAAAACATAACCACACAGGTTATGCATCTTTTAAAGATCGATTGTATATGCGTGAAAAAAACAAAACATACATATTTGATGATTCGTTATATTCCACCGGTTAAAGAACGTAGAGTTCTGTCAACAACGTCGAGAGTCTTTCAAGTATCAATGTCTCCACAAACCAAATACTTAGGGTATATCATTTTTTGTGTAATGTTGTCTTATATATTTCATCTGTGAATAACTACCGATAGAAGTTATTCATGCCAAATGACCATTTAACCCATCATGAGTGTAAAACGTCATCAGTTGATGTGCTACTAGTAATTTCTGCGCGTGTTGTACTCCTAACGTACATTAGCTTTAGATGTTGCTTTCACTTGTTTTTTTGGGTAAGGAGGATGAGAAGAAAAACTAATTCTTCAAGAACGCGTTAGAGCATTGATCGCTTTAGAGAATCTCTCGAAGCCCCAAAGGCGGGGTTGGCCAAACAACCCAATGATCATCACAAGAGGACCCCAGCTTGGCAAGAAAATCTGCGCACCGAGAGAAGTAAGAAACGAGCCCTAAACGTGTAATTAAGATTTGAATGATAACTTTGAATATGTACTGTGATGTGCCCATTATTGCAAGTTGCAAGGCTCCCAAGTCTCTACATAAATTTAAAGGTTGAGTTTTACAGTGTGTATCCATTTCAATAAGACGATCTGGACTTGGTGGATTACTTTCAAATACCTTAATCCAAATTAAAAACTAAGAGGTACGCAGGAAAGTGAACTAGATGTTCAAAACCTGACCATAAACAAACCAACGTAAGGGACAAAGTGTTATGGTTCCAACCTCTAGCCAAATGGCGCATTGATATGTCTTTGGAATTATCAAACCATCGTTTTTGGGATTTCAAGATAAACTGTTGGAATACTGTCCAGATTCCTAATGCTCAGTACCAATAGACTATGATGTCCTTTGAATTTCAAGTTTGAAGGTGTCAGAAATGAGAAGGGATAAGAAGATCTGGGCCTGGTAGATTGCTTCTAAATACTTTAGTTCAAATTGTACACTGAGGGAAGAAACGAATGCCACCATGCTTTGGATTGAAACTTTCCAAGCTCTACTTTGAATGCACTTTACATGGTTGTTCCCGATTCCTCTCTTTTGGCTAATGGAGTTTTCTCATCTTGCCAAACGACATATGATCAGATGTTGACTTTGATTTTAATTGTCGAGATTTTTCTTGAGTTGTCTGAGGATGTATGTACTGTCTAATCAAAGGGTAGTTGAATTTGAATCGACTTTCTTATGAGTACCAATGTTTTGTTGACTAATTCCATCAAGCTTAGAATCAATCCTTCTCAGAATTTTGTTATGTGCTACTGCGTTAAATATCTGCCAGTTAGATCCAATTCATTTATCGTCAAGTTTGTCTTTGTCTTCATATTTGATGATCTTCCACCAAAAAAATGGAGAGATCAGATACACAGGAAAACTATGACAATACTCTAGTTAATCCTTGGAAGCAATCTACCAGGCCCAGATTTGTCTACAGGTGTATGATTAATTTCTACTAAAATTTCGATAAATCCATGCTTACATGTTTAGCTAAATTAAATAGTAGATAAGCTTTAAAAAGAATAATTTGCTTTCTCTAATCAACTAACTTATTAATTATCTATATATCATTTTCACAATAGTAGATCGCATCTACTTGTTTTTTTTCTTTCAATAAGTTGGCAAAACTTGGTCGTTTCTCATGTGCACGGTATTAACCATAGTCATCTGTCATGTTCAATGGACTGAAAAAGAAAAGCGACTAAAAGAACTTCATTGATAAAATTTCTGATGATTCAGGCAGCTCTCCAGCTCCTGTGAAAATTTTATGCCAAAACTCCATAGTATCGTGTGCACTTGAATTGTTGGCATGGTCCACTTGTTGTGGTACCATGGCGTTCACTAGTGGAGGAAACGGAAAGTGCTGAACTTGTGGATCAGCTCCAACTACGCTCGAATTGTCGGTGTACAGCACTTCTGACCAGAAACTATCGTCCATTTCTAGAAAATCTTCCATCAGTTCCACCTTCATGAACGTGTTATTATCGATGGTTGTATCTCCTGTGCTCACCGACGAGCAGATGTCACTTGAACATCCTTGTGGTGAGCTTGCTCCGTATTGATCCATGGCCTCGGATTCTGGTGGATTTGATGACAAGTTCAGAAACTCTGATTCAGTTTTAGATTTCTGTTTAAACTTGGACGTATACGTGGAACGTTGATTAACTTGTGGAGCAGAATGACTCTGCTTCAGTCTCTTCTTCAAGTGGGTGTGCCATACGTTTTTTATTTCGTTGTCTGTTCTTCCCGGTAATCTTGCTGCAATTGCAGACCATCTGCGGAAGAAGCCGAAGTAGAAATCATTAGTTTTGTTCAATCGCACGGTAAGGAACCTTTCCACTCTCAACATGTTCATCACATGTAGTGAGGTTATAGAAAATACAGGTTGATCGATCAAATGGAAGCTAGACGAAACTGCATAGTCCAGAATGTCTTTATCTTGAGACAATAATGAACCATATGCATTATTCAAGTTGTTGGAGTAAATTAACACCCAAAATCCATGTTTGGAAACAACGAACTCTAATTGAGACCATAGGTTGAGTCCAGACTGGGTATCCAAGGAAAATGGCATTGAGAGGTTTATTTGTGCACCATTCACTATAGATTCTGCAACCAGTAAACCGAGATCGGAAACTTAGGAGTACATACCTATTTCCTAACATTTCATGCAATTGGATGATAGTGTCTTCTTCTTCTCTGGTGAAATTCCCTCGTTTAATGTCAGGCCTCAAGTAATTAGTCCATCGGAGCCGGCAGCTCTTTCCGCACCTCAGCAAGCCTGAGAGAAAGATGAAAACATGGACAAAAATCAGAACCGAAACTACTGCTGCCGCTGTCCAGAAACTTTTCTATTTCAAAGTCATACAGATAGAGAGAGATGTGACTCACCAGCTTGTTTTGGAAGTGCCCGCCAATTTTCATGGCCATGGAGTTGAATGTAATTGACGAGTATATTATCTTCTTCAGGAGTCCACGGACCCTTCTTCAACCCCATCTTCTCACAGCAAGGAGCTCTCACCATGGTTCTGGTTTCCCTTTCGAAGAACAGGATATACAAAACCTCTACTCCAACGAAGCATTAAATGAAAACTAAGACCACAAAGGGTTATACATTTATACGCACTATAGTAGCAGTATAATGACAAGCATGCCGATATGTCTGAAAATTCAAAGTATATACCTTGGTTTTCAAACAAGCAGAATCCGCCTACTATTTCAAGGAAATCTCCTGTTTCCCTTTTTTTTTTTTTCTTTGTTGGTGCAAATGATATGGTCAAATAAAACGTGGAAATTTGCCCAAAAGAATAAGGATTTGAACAGTGACTGCACTGCAAGGCTGAATTCAGTACAAAAATTGAACCATCCTCTTCAACTTTATCAACCGACCTTTTTACAGTTTTAACTTTTGCCCTCACCTCAAAATTGAGATTTGAATTGGGACAAGGTAGATTGCTAAAAATTAAATCTAAGTTAAGAGGATGACTTAAGCTACAATAGTTTGTGCATACTTGATTCAACTAGGGGTGCGAGAAAGTCAAGTGGTTTAGATTAGAATAAGAATGATGTTAGGGAAATTTAATTTTTCACACAACAAAACTGATGTGACAATTTCCATTATATCCTCATCCACGAATTGGGACTAATGAAGTTTGTACGAGCAAATTGAGTATTGAGTTAATAATTATAATTGAAAGTGTTAATACATGTTTAAGCCTTGGAAATTGAGTATTAAAAATTTTCCATTAGCCCTTAATGTGTTCCACTAAAACTATAAATAAATATATATATATATATAGCAAAAACATTTGTAGCAAATTTGACATGGAATGGCGTATTTGACATTTGGCATCTAAATAAAAATTGAGCATCCATCATCAGTGTGAAAAAGGGTCAAAGAAAGAGGCGTAGTGGCTTGCAGCTATTGTGCAGGTCAAAAGTAATGCTACTTTTGGGGGATGGCTCATGGCTGGCTGCTTACTTGGTAAACACTGTAATTCTCAAATTATTTTACTTGCCAAGCGAAAGCCTACTTTTCATCCATAGGTCAAAGCAAAAATGACGTTGCTGCTTTCCTATACGTTGACGCCAAAGATCGACATCGGACGTTAATTTTTTAATATTACTATCACAAGTTTTTTAAACTTAGATATCCCATGATTGCTTTATTTATTTGTTTATTTGCGTGCAAGTACATTGAAGTTTTACATTTCAATCTGATTCCACCTTACAAATTCAAGACTAGAAGTGACATTATACATTCTTTTTTCTTTGTATTAGATTTGACATATTGTCCTTTGAAATAGTGTCAACATTTTAGCTTTGAATTCTTGAAAACATAAGTTTAGGTGGAGTTTGAAAAATAGATTGGCTGTGGTTTGTTAAATGTACTCTATTTCAAATTTTATATTAAGGTTAACGTAATGCTGATGACCCACTCATTAAAAGAGTTGAAATTTAAAAACATAATAATTTCATTTATTAAAAGAGCCGAAAATTTGAAAGTTAATAAATTTATCTATTAAAAATGGCATAAACTGAAAAGCTAATAAATATGTTTCTAAGATGTTTATATAAATCAAAATGATTCTTAACGCTTTTACGTTGTGACAAAAAAAATTGTTGTTAAGTTTCTTATTTTAAATTTATGGTTTATCGGATAAAGTTAAAGAGGACTTCGGTTCCAACAATCCATTGGACGGTCTAATGATTCTATTTTGATCTTGTTAAGGAGAAAGAAAAAAACATGTTCTTTTTATATTTTTCTTTTGTATTCTTTATTTGCATTTGTTTTGGACGTGCACATTTATTAAAGTTAAAGGATGATAAATATATACACGTGCATATTAGACCTAAAACAAGAAAATTTTAAGATTAATTTGTTAGAGAAATATGCTATTATCTTTATTAATAACGATATACTTTATTAATATAATTAGACCTATAAACAAAGGGCTAATTGATGATTTTTAAATAGTATAATTTTTAAACTTTTAAATGAGTAAGATAAGATCTCATCTGGGATGTTTCTTTAACAAAACTAAGTTGTAGTGGGCTCCACTAATTATATTAGAATGGATGAGTATTTATCTAAAAGTATATGCCAAAAAATTAAAAAAAGATAATTATTGTGATATTTTCGTAATATAAAGGGTACCCGTATTGACATATCATATCTTTATCCGCTATATATATAATAAGTAATGTTTTAAAAACTGGACCGGACATTGAACCGGTCAAAGGAAAGGTTTAAGGTTTAGAGGTTCAACCGGTAGTGAACCGCTATCAAACCGGAATATGATAAATAAGATGAAAATTTTATAAGAATAAATAAAAATAAAATATTTTATTTCATATTCATTAATTATCATGCAAAATTGAGTTAGGGATGCACATAAGTTGGAAGCAAGGAAGGTAAATAACAAACTAAATTGTTCTATCGATTAAAACAATTCAATTGATCTCCTTAAACAAACTAAATTGTTCTATCGATTAAAACAATTCAATTGTGTAGATAATGTAATATTATTCTGTGAAGCAATTCAATTAGGCTATTGATTAAAATTCTCAATAAGTTCTCAAAGTCATCAAGCTCGAGAATGAACATCGATAAGAAGGCTGAGTTGTGTTTACCTAAGAAGGAATGAGAACTTGGAACAACTTCTATCCAGGTTACGCAAAATGTGCTTCTCATAAAGATGATATGGAAAATTCTAATTGATGGGGAATCTCTTTAGGCTATATGGATCAACAAATATTATGTTTAAGTATTCCAATTTTTGACGAATTAAAATTAGTATATATCAGTCTTAAAGTTTTATCCGAATTATGAAGCTAAGAGATCAAGTTTATCCGTACTACCAAGTCAATGTAGGGAATGGGAAACAATCCTAGTTTTGGTTTGATTAATTCCTAAAAAATAACTTATAACTTAATAATCTAAAATTCGTACTTTATTACATGAACATATATATATATGTATATGTATCCTTTCTTTTTTAGTAAAAAATAGACAGAACTAACATAGTATAATCTAAAATATTTATTAGTCAATTCCATTAAAAAAGTTAACAAAAAATTTAATAAATGATATGTGTATATTCATTTAAAATAGTATGAAAACTCCTTTTGGAATATTAAATTATTGGAGTTTTCATAAATGAGTCAAAGTACAAGAAAAGTTTGTATCTTTATCTTTATGTTTAATTTTTAGAACTTTTAAGATATAATTTAATATTGAAAACAACATTATTGTAAACCTAACACAAAGGTCACATTATTACAAAATACAAGCTACAACAAACCATCTAACATTAGAGTCAAAAACAGCACCCTTCTAGCTTAGATTTATCATACCTTGAAGTATAGAAAGCTTATGCAATAAGATTCAAGTAGCCATTAAATTAGTTTATGAAAGGAGAATGTTCCCTCTTATTTAGAACTAGAATTATTCCTAATTAACATCTATTCTCCAATAGTAAAATCATTTGGACCAGAATAAAACACCTACTTCAATTACACAAGGCTCTTAAAAATGGACATAATTGCTTGATTGGATAGTGAAAAAGGCTTATCACCTCAAGCAAGATGGTATACTACTAAAGAATACAATCCCTATCCTTTTACTGCCACCACACCCGAAAGAATTGAATCAAAGAAACAAATCAAAAGCTGAATGCTAAACAAAATAACTCACCCCCAGAAGACAAATCCATAGCAGAAACAAATACCATAAGTCATAACAGAAACAAATACCATAACAGAAACAAACCAAGAGTAGACAGTAAAAACACAACAGAATGATACTCACTTACGAAAAGCTCTCAGCCTCTCACTTAAGAGAAGCTCTCAGCCACCTTGAGTCAACAAAAAAGATCACAGAAGCCAACAATAAGGTGTCTTTGAATTAATGGAGATGAAGGCTACAGAAGTATACAACAATGCCAAATAGAGTATATATAACCGAACTATCAAAATCAGAGATTGAAGTGAATTGGAGTTCTACCTATTTCAGAAAACTAATTAATCAATACTACTGATCCTTATCTCCTTATCTGTTAACAACTTAACATATTGAAACAATAACACATAACAATCACTGCCTTATTCTTATCCTTATCTCATAACAGAGAGCTCCACAACTCCGAAATCTCTGAAGTGGCCTATTAGGCAAACAATTCCTCTTGTCGTCCAAGTCCGGCAGGCTCAAGCACACGGGTTAATCATGCACGCTAAGGTCGTCCTGTTAGAATAGGAATTATCAAATTCTCCAGGTTCTTCCTCAATTGCCTTGAT
>JAOTBA010000009.1:14322756-14333873 GCA_025629845.1 Erythroxylum squamatum | reverse complement strand
AACAAATTGCGAACACTATGAGCTCACTATAAGGAACTAATTTAGGCACAAAAGTCACAATTAGGAGTCAAAAAGTGTATTAATAGTTATGAAAATGCAGCCAATTAATAATATAAACTTTGACTCAATCACATTTCTTATCATCAATTATCAGTGTTGAAAACAACATCACTTTATTTTGAGAATTCATCATAAGAAAAATCTCAATCAAAGTAATAATCATGCAATACCGAACATTAAACATACCATATGAGATACCGAAACCACATGTACCTCTTATATTTCAAGTCCAAAGCATGAAATTTAACTCAAAAGTGGCTTTAATAACCTTTATTTGATTTTTCTGAAGTTAAACCTTATTTATTACCAATGTAAAAATCAAGAAAAATAAAAAAAAAACTCACTTTATGAATTCACAAGACCTCGAAGCCAACCCAAAATGACTCGGAGGACCATTTAATGAATTCTGAAAATTTTAATTTTTTTTGTCATCGTAGGTTAACATTATCATGATGTCAGCAGTGACTCATCACTACACATGGAACGCACGTGCCTGACCTAATACGTCTCTAGTTGCGTTAGGCACATGTGCTGCACACACCACACATGCACCAACATGCCAACCACTTTCAAGGCATGTGCACCACGCGCATATGCGTGCACCACCTTTAGCGCGTGCACCTCACATGTCTGACACACGGTCCGTCCCTTATTCGCCACTTGTCTGGGGCGTTTGGGAAACACTCCTGATGTAAACCACCTCTGGGCAGCTAGCATCGACACATATGCACTCAATAGTTTTCTCTCATCTTTCTCTGTGGCCACCAAAAATGATGATTTTTAATGACTTTCAGGTGAGTTTTTTTCCCCTCTAAAGCTAGTTTTCAACTCATTTTTTAATGCTATACTCAGTCATCATAAATTGAAGTAATTTAAAACGTAAAAAAGGATTGGCTTCTCCTAGGTCTTTATGGAGAAAATTTGAAAAAAACTTCGTTTTCATGCACAAATTATGTAACCGCTCTGATACGACATATAATGCATAACATGAGTCTTAGTTAAGCGCTCAGGATCAAGCGTGAAAGTGAATAAACGAAGAAAATGGAAGAATACATGTTTTGATTTCCATAACTTCATACGAGCTTTTTAACATTAAAACTTTTGAACTTTCTTGACAATTTTTACAAAAGTTGATCAACTGGATGCCGTTAAGGTTCTGCTTTGATTTGTAATTGCGCGATCGCTTCAAACATCAGAGCATGTTCTCCCATTCGCATTCTTTACTTAGAGCATTATTTAAGAATTACATAATGCTCCCCTCAAGAACATGCGGTTGCAAAAAGATGTGTCTACTTGAAATGAATCAATGTTGGAAAAAAGGAAAATACTTTCTTTGAACAACTTATGTGGTTAATATGTAAGCCACGAAGATCATAATCCTAGTTGGACCATGTCATTGATTAGTATGTTACCAAAACATATTTTTTATTCTCATTAAATTTGACCCAACATTAAGAAGACCAACATCTTCTTTTTTTAATAAATTAATTTTTTTATATAAAAATTACAAAATTAATATATATTCACATTTTATCATTAAAAAGAATTTGATTTCAATTCATATAATATTTATTAATCTTATATTTATTCGATATGTGAAAACCTTTGTAATATCTATATATATACATACAGACATATATGTATATTCTAACATTAAACACTTTACTCTTAGGTTGTAGGTTAAAATATAATTTTATGATTTGGATCATTTATTACAACTGGAATAATATTAGGGATATCAATATTTTAAATCTTTTACCAAAAATTTGCTTAAACAAAATTCAAGCAACTAGCTAGTTGAAGATACCACCCTAAGAACATTTGCTCATACTTAATTCGCAATCATCAACCACTAATTGGAAAATAAAAAATTTTAATAGCTGAAATGACAATCCTTAATTCTATTGTCCTTCTTTACTTTGCGTGCAAGCAAAAATAATCAAAGCTCACGGTGAGCGAACCACTCGTTATTTAATTCCCGATCGTTAGAATTTATTAACAATGGTCCACTACTAATTTATTAACAAGCAGTAGCATTAAAATTGACGACTTTCCCCTTTACATTAATTAATTATATATTCATTATGAGAAGAGTCAGTTAATTATTTACTTATATTAAAGCCTAATCAGTAAGTAATTTAACAAGCTAATAATTTAAAATTAAACAATTAACTTAATCTGATTGAATATTAATAGTGGATTCATACACAATTCACTCCTTAAACTAATTAACCTGATGTTTGAAATGATTTAAATAATAAACAAAAGTTAAGAAGCATTCAGGAAATCTCCCTCCGACGAGTTCAATCACGTCCTAAGAACAGCAGAACACTGAAAATCTCCAGACGGGGTATATTCATATTTTTGTATCAGTGCTTTAATCAAGGGACTCAGCCTTACAATGAAAGTAAAAATCTTTGGAATTAACAGTGACATCCATAATCTATGACCTACCATCACAAGATATGGTTCCCATCAAAGGAACTTGGCACTTCCAAACATTGTTGCCTTTATATATCTTATAATCAGAAATGATGGATAATTGCCCTATGGTGCTTAATTGATACATGGGTCGATTCTGGTATAATTTGTCACCATCCCGTACTAGCTTATCATCTTGTCTATATAGAAGATTTTCTAGATTAGATGTGCTTTAATTTTTGCGCATGTTAAGTAAGGTTTTTCATATAGCTAGAAAGTGATATCGTAAAGGAAAGGCAAGCCTCCAGGTGGTCACATAAACAAACAACGATATCTCTAAAGACTTCAGTACTCTAACGTTGAGTGGAAGTATGCGTGCCATAGTTGTATATAAATAGAAAAATTAACAGAACTTTTGTTTTGATTGAGTCGATGCAAACAAATAAGGCTATATTATCAGGTAAGAATATTCATTAGCATTTATATATAATGGTGTTAATTTACTATTTAATTTGATAGCTGGAAAAAGTAAATGCGTGAAGAGATCTAATGCTGAACTCATTTTCCCTTAGGTTACTCATAAGTTGATGGAGCATATGATTCTTGTTCTAAGATGAAACTGAACAACTTGAGAAACACACTTTTCTCAATGACACAGTTCCATTTAAAGAGTTTGACTGAAAAATTGCTCGTAAACATATCATATTTCAATTTTTTTATAAATAAGTTTTAATTTCAATGAAGAGGATTATAACCTTAATTTAAAAAAGTTAGAAGGAAAAACTTAAAAAAAGGAAAATATAATTAAAAAATTAAAACTACTAAATGAATCTTAAATAATTTTAAATTATATGATTTATCTTGACAAATTTTGGATTTTACAATAAATAAAAGTTAAATAGTGGCTTACGACCTGAGAGAATATGCCTACGACAGTCTTACATTCATTGTGACTAGGATAAAGAAGAGGAACAAAAAGATAAGAATAAACATTAGACCTTGCTCGAGTTCTATCTATCTTTTAATGATTTCATTTGAAGGAGAAAATTAATTTTTTGTAAACTGTCGTTTGGCAAGAAGGATGTTGTTTATGTTATTTACTGCTATGGATAAGAATTCAGATCCTCTGTCTAATATTACTCTGTCTTATTCTGTCTCATAGAATCTCAGTCATTTATTTTGCGAGACCTATGCGGACCTCACATAAATAAATGGCTAAGATTTATTGAACACAATAAAACACCATAATATTGGACAGAGGATCTGAACTCATGGATAAGTGTCACAGCCAGCCACTTCAAAGTGATAGCTAGACACGTGCACTATTTATAAAACAAAGTAAATGTATTAACAATTTCAATTTTGCATAGCGAACGAAAGCTTTGAAGTAACTCATTATTAATTAAATTTTAAAATATCAAACTTGTGATGGTAATTGTTACAGGTTGATTCTTTAGGTTAGCAAAATCATAAATTCCATCCCTATAATTCAACCAAGTCTTTTCACTTGATTCAACAAAAGTACTCCCCCGAAGAGAGACGAAAACAATGTTGTGGCTAGCAGTTAACCGGAGCCGTATTATTTGAAACACAATATATTATACGATCAAGGGACTTTTATTGCAAAATATATGAAATATGTAACACACTTGAGCATGAGGATTAACAACATATTTATATCTTGCAAACATTAACAACATATTTAGAAGATAAAGACATTGGACAGTTGCAAGTAGTTTTGACAGTTTACATAAAACTGTCCAAATAATTAACGAAATAATGTTTCACTAACGTTCGTGTAACTTGCAAGCCATGCAAGGCTTAACATTTACGCCCAATACTCCATGCAACACCACATGCAATGTTGCAGCACCAAACACTACATTTCTAAGTAGCCAATCAAAACTCAAGTTTGTCCACTAACGTAAGTCCCTTTTCCAACATAGTTTAAATAATTTCAACCTACATAATATATGGTTTTATGGTTACATATCATCAAAGGGACAAAGAGACCTTACAAGGCTCCCCCACCAAAGGGAGTCAATGTCCTCTTTGGAATGTCGCCTAAGTACTTCTTGATCAAGTCTTCAAATTGCCATAGAGAAGAGTCCTTCTCCTATGTTGCATCCGTTACATCTTTACCTTTCCATTTTATAAGAAAATCAGTTTGTCAATTTTTCTTGTGCTATCCCAATCGTCAATGATCAAGACTCTTTTCAAATTTATCATCATATTAAACTTGCAAATTTGGAGTTGCACACCTCTGTTTGATCCTTTCCAGTTCCTCATCATCATGATAATACCTGCGCAAATATCTCTTATGGAACGTAGGATGAGCTTTCAAAATTTCGGGTAAGTTAAGTTGATAAGGCTAAGTTGATAAGTAGCCTTATCAATTTTTTAGATAACTTGGAATGGACCATTACATTTCAAAATTAGGCCTTTGTGGGCCTACTTTCCATTTATTTTCTTCCATATTTAAGGTGTTAACTTCAACAACACTTTGTCACCCACAACAAAGTCTAAAAGAAGCCTATATTGTTTAGCATATTTCTCCATCCTTTGCACAGCTTTTTGAAGGTTGTCTTTTGCTTCATCAAAGACTTCTTGTCAATCCGTCACAATTTTATAAGCATTAGGACACTTGCCACTAATCTGCTATTTAGCAATCTCCAAAGGAGTCAAAGGCTGATGCCCTAAGATGAATTCAAAGGGACTTTTTTCCAGTTACAAAAGATCGACGAAGTTTATAAGAAAATTGTGCACTATCTGGTAGATTTAGCTAATTTTTCTGACTTGCACGCACGTAGCGTCGTAAACAATCTTCTAGCAGTGCATTTATCATCTCCGTTTTCCCATTTATTTGGGGATGATTAGCAATAGAGAAATTAAGTTTAGCCTTCATCATATTGAACAATTCTGTCCAAAATTGACTAGTAAATCGTGGATCCCTATCACTCACCACATTTGCTGGAACAAAAAAGTATTTTACAACATTTCAATAAGATAAATTAGTTTCTATTTCCACTGCACAAGAGGATGATGCAACTAAGATGATATCATACTTAGAAAATCGATCAACCACAACCAACACCAAGGCTTTACCATTTACCTTTGAAAATCCCTCATCATAATATATAGACACCTACATCCATTTTTTTGGGGAATGGGAAGAGGCTGGAGTAGCCCTGCCTCCTTATGCCTCTCCACCTTATCATGTTGACATACCAAGCAAGTTCTGTAGTAAGTCTCAACATCTTGCTCCATTTGTAACCACATATAAGATTTGGATATAAGTGTTAACATCCTTTCCCTGCCAGGATGTCCTACCTATAGAGAGTTATGTGATTCCTTCATCAATTCTCTCTATAATGCATCGAAATTAGGCATATACAAATTTCCTCCTTTAGCCATAATGAACACATCATCCAACCAATACTGCTTAATGACCCTGTGTTGCACTTCTCGCACCAATCGACAATACGTAGTATCAAGCTTCCCACCTTGTAGAATTCTATCTATGAAATTTGCCTTAAATCTGGGCAGATTATATAGTGCAACCATGATTTCTATTCAGCTAAGTGCATCAACCACTTGAATGCTTTATCAGGTTTATGTTCCTAAACAAAATCATATTCCACAAAGAATTGCTACCATCTTGCTTGCTTGGTTGACAACTTCTTTTATACCTTGAATAAGGTATTCGCCATATTATTAGTTCGCGCGACGAACTTAGGGCCCAATAGATAATGCATGACACCACAATCTTAGGCAGTAAACCATTTCCTTCTTATATGTCAAATATTTCTATTCTATCTCAGTTAATTTCTTACTTTCAGAGGCCATAGGATTCACTCTCGAACTAATACACCCCAAATTGCTTTTTTGGATGCATCAGTATAAACTTTGAAGGGAGCTTCCAGTTAGGTAATTGTAAAATTGGTTCGGAGGCTATCGCCTATATAAGCTTCTCAAAGATAGCCACATAATAATTTGACCAGTACCATTTCCTCCCCTTTTTGAGCAGACCCGTTAGTGATGCCACCTTCTTTAAGTATCCTTTAATGAAATGATGATATTAGTTTGCTAAACCAAGGAACGATTGTAACATTTGTACCTTATTTGATGTTGGTCAATCTACAATCTATTGCACCTTGCTAGAGTCCATCTTCACTTGCTAGTTACTTATCAAATGACCTAGAAACTTAATTTTAGCCTTAGCAAACTCACATTTTTCCATCTTGACGTATAACATATGTTCTCTCAAGCGATCCAACACCTGTCGCAAATGAGAAACATGCTATACTAAGTTATTGCTGTACACTATGATATCATCCAAATAAACCATAATGAAATCATCTAAGAATTTGTATAATACGTCATTCATTCGATTGCAGAACGTTACACAAGCATTTATTAGACTGAAAGGCATAACTAATAATTTATACACTCCATAACTTGTCACACAAGTGGTTTTCACTTCATCCCCACCCGCGATTTTGACCTGCCAATAACCATATTACAAATCCGATTTAGAAAATAAAGATGCTTTGCTTAACGTGTCTATCAAGTCTTGTACCAAAGGAATTGAATATTTATTCTTTGTCGAGACTTTGTTTAGCGCCCAATAATCTATAGACATCCATAAAGATCCACCTACTTTCTTTTAGAATAAGACTAGAGCTCTGTAGGGTGCCTTGGAGGGAATAATGTAACCTTCCTCTAAGAGTTCCCCTAGTTGTTTTCGTAACTCTTTCAGCTCCATAAATGACATTCTATATGGAAATTTGGCAAGAGGTTTAGCTCCTAGTTCCAATTGAATACGATGAGCAATGGCCCTTTTTGGTGGATGTTCTTTTGGCAATTTTGAAGGCATTACATCTTTGTAGCAATCTAATAATTTAGCCACTACACTAGGGACTTCTATAGATGACCCTTCTTTCACTTTAACCATTGTTGTCAGAAATGTTTCCTCACCATATTTAAGCCCTTTCTCTACAACCATAGCCGAAATAAAAGAAAACTTTTGCTTGCATTTCCTTGTACATCAAGTCGTCCACATTTAATAAACCAAGGATCTTATTCTCTTATGAGCATAATTTCGCTCAAATGTGGATAAACAATAGCCTTATTTTGCCACAAGAAATCAATTTTGAGAATCACGTCGAAATCATCCAAAGGAATTACCATCATGTTGCATTATCTAGTCCATACATCTATTGTCAAAGACATAATATATGTCATTCCATCCACATCTCTAGCTTTGACATTTACTGTCTTTATCCTATTCGAACTCTTGCTTACTTTCAATTCAAATTTACCAGCCATTTGATCTACATTAAAGGTGTGAATAACTCCTGTATCAACCTTTACAATCATAATCATACCATTAATATGTCTACAAATGCATTAACAAAGCATATGTTTTGCTTTTCTCTTCTGTTAGAGTATTCAGCAACTAGAGAGGATTAATAAGGGTTGCAACTTCACTCTTTGGTTCATCTTCTGTCACCATTGCATTGAGTTTTTCTTGCTTGAGATACTCCCTTGCATAGTGAGGACCACCACAAATGTAAAAACCAGAATTTTTATTTTTCTACCCATTTGTAGAAGTACCAACGTTTCTATTCACTTTGGCCTTCCCTTTATCATTCTGGCCATATCTTGTTTCCCCACATGATTTGCCATTTCCCCATTTATTCTTCTCCTTCTAGTGGGTTTTGTCTTTATGTTAGGTTGACTTGGAGGTTCCCCCTTCCTCCTTATCTTTGCTTGGACGCAAATCAATTAACATGTCTGCAATAGCAATTATACTAGGCAGATCTTCTACCCCTACCTCTTTCATTCAATATGTTCTGAAGTTTGATAGAAAATTAAGGCTTCACACCCCTTTCTCATCATCCGTTCGGCAAGCAAAGCCGAAACAATCCTGGGTGATGAGGTTCTCCTATCTCCTCTGAAAATCACCTTCTCACCATTGCCTAAGTCAAACTCTACCTCCTTGAGGCTACAATCTAATTTCGCACAATATTTCTCCATAGCATCCATACCCAGCATAACATCTAGACCTTTCAGATCTAAAGGCAATAGGTTTACTACCAGTCTAGCACCCTCAATAATCAGTTCACAGTCTCTATATATTTGATTTATTATCACCTTCCTCCCTAAAGGAGAGCTAACAATCAAGGGACTACCCAATGGCACCAAATTCACATCATGAAAAACCATGCTTGCAGAAACAAATGAATGCGTCGAACCAGAATCAATCAAGACATATACTTCAGAATTAAATAAATGAACCATACCCATGACAACATCGGGTGCGGGTGCGGGTGCAGCTTCCTCCCTGGTCATAGGGAACACCCTTGCCTGAGCCTGAGCCCGACCCCTTGGCCTTCCTGGTGGAACAGCCTTCCTTGCAGTTCTAGAACTGCCCACCTCGGCGACTGGCCTGGTCTTCACTATTTCTGCTCCCCTTAGGGCTTGTAACTGCGACCCCTCTGGCCTTGTTACTTGGGGACAGTCTCTGATCATGTGTCCCTTCTCTCCGCATCGGAAGCATGCTCCAAGTAACTTGAAGCACTCTCCTTTGTGAAGCTTCCCACAATGCTTACATTGGGGGTTCATGTTCTTGCTCCTCTCCACCAAGCTATTGCCTCCCACACTCGAGGCTTACCCTGAAACTGCCATTGCCTGCTTGTTCTTGGCAGAGCCACTACTTCCCACTTCGCTCGGGGAGCGGAAGCTCCTCACACTCCTTTCTGGTATCGGAGAACTCATCCCCTTCCTAGTGGACTGTTCCCGGCTCTTCCTCTTCTTATTGACTTCATACTTGATGTTCTCCAGTTTCTCCGCCTGGCGGGCCGCATCTACCAATAGCTGGTGGTCACAGAAGTTATGAATTAGCACCTTCTCCTTGATTCCCAGATGAAGTCCCCCCTAAAACTTGCAGCACTTATCCTCTTCGTTTGCCACAATGTTGGCCACATACCGGGAAAGCTGGGTAAACTTCAGCTCGTACTCACTTACACTCATGTCCCTCTGTGTGAGATTCACTCCCTAGCCTTTTCCTGGATATAGACCTTGGAAAGATACTTCTTCTTGAACACTTCCACAAAATCTCTCCATGTCAATACCGGAGGCATAACTTGACTATAGGGAACTGATTTCCACCAGTGGAGTTCATCCCCCTGCAGTAAGCTGATTGCGTAGTCCAGTTTCTCTTCATTATTACACTTCATCTGAATTAGTACCCTCTCTGTCCTCTTTAGCCATGCTTCAGCCTCTTCAGGATTTGTGTTTCCATTAAAATCCACCGCTCTGTATTTACGGAGCTTATCATACTGTCCACTCCTATCCACTGGAGTTGGCATTGGAGCTTATGACCCTTGGCCTATAGCATAAGTGAAAGCCTGGGCAAAGGCTTGAAAGAACTGAGGGTCCAAAGGGTTTACTTGAGGCATAGGAGGAGGAGGCGGTGGCACTTCGTGTTGCACACTAGGTGCCTCAGAGTTAGGAGCAGAATGTGTCCCCGCATCTTGTGGGACATAGGATTCATCCGTGCTTCCTTGACGAGAGCCAGATCGAGTCAAAGCTCCTCGAGTTCTCCTTCGAGGTGGCATAATCACTCCTTTAATTTTAAAATATGTAGAAATCTTTAGTTAATGCAAAACAATTTCAAATCATGTAAAACAATTCAAAACAATGCAAGTTGTTCGTTTAAAACAATGCGTGTGATTCATTTAGAACAATGCATATCCACTTCATACTTGAAAACTACCCACCTAGTTGCCTAGGATAACACTAAAACTAGTCGCTCTGATACCATAACTATTGGGTCCTGCTTGTTTCCGGAGCCCAACGTTTGGTAACTAAAGATCGAAAGCGTTTTTCCTTGTAAGGTTATGCAAATGAACCCTAAAATAGCCATCCTCGGTTCCTCATTTTCTTCCAATCAATCTTTTTACATTCAAAACCAATGGATATAAAAATTTGGGACAAGGTAGGACAATGTGTTAGAAATCTAACGCCTTAAGAATCACCTCAATCGGAGGTCAGACGAAGAAGTTACGGCCAAACGAATCCAACATGTTCATGTCCTTACTCACCCTGTACAAGCTTTGGCGAAAGTGCCATAACTCTCACTAAGGATGTCTGATTGACTTCATTTTTGGATGGCTTGAAATAAGACTTCTAAGGCTACAATTTTCATGAAGACCCTAAAATGAAACTATGTCGTTTGGAGGGTCAAAAAAACACGGACCGTGTAAACCAACCCGGGTAGGCCATGTAACCTTCGGGTGAAAATATCCTATGCAACACTACCTACTCAAATGGTCATATATCTCAACTCTGACATCCAAAAATTGCATACTTTATATCGTTGGAAAGCTAAAAGGACAGGCTACAACTTCTATGAAGACAACTTAATCAAATTCACCGTAGATCAGTACAGTTTTTCTCTCAAAACTAGATCACAAATCCTACCCCTATGGAAACTTAAGGCTTGCAATGCAAATCTTGAAAAGCCACAAACAACCATAATGTATAAGTATTTCATTAAGTATATATACTAAGGACGAGTTGGGATGGACGACCACGCAATCCATCCCGCTCGTCCATTTAATCTGACAGCT
>JAOTBA010000009.1:14289800-14307095 GCA_025629845.1 Erythroxylum squamatum | reverse complement strand
ATTTTTGGCATTGATCACAGCGTTTAGAGGAGATGAAAGTTGAAAACATCCCTGTTGATGGAGCAAAGAAGCATTTTGAGGTCGTAAACCAGGGTGATGTTGTGATTTTGCCTGCTTTTGGAGCTGCTGTGGATGAAATGTTGACTTTGAGCAATAAAAACGTACAAATTGCCCTTGGGTATCTAAGGTACAATCAGCTGATGCTATTAGTAAGCACTTTGAAGTCCTGTTCTTTGAATTTAATTTCGATTGCATTTGTTTTATTGCACTTACTTTTAAAGCTTTTGTGAAGGTTTGGAATACTGTTGAGAAGCACAAGAAAGGAGAGGACACATAAATTATTCATGGTAAATATGCTCATGAAGAAACCATAGCAACTGCCTCTTTTGCTGGAAAATACTTCATTGTGAAGGATATGAAAGAGGTATGTTTGATTTGTAGGTGTTGAACTTTTTAGTTTTACTTCTAGATCTGCAATCTGTAATGATTTCTTTTTTGTGCATGCTTATGTGTTATGTGCAAAATATTAATTAATGCTCTTTCAGAATCAATATATCCTGATTAGATAGTTAATAACTCTTCTAAAATAATAAATAATTAATATCCCTTAATTAGGTACTTAGTTAACGTTTTAAAAGTAGTTAGTATCTTAACTCGCTCTTTAAGAATTAGATATGCATATGGCTAATAGTTTTAAGGCATTCTAACTTTTTCTCTCTAACATGACTAGCCACCCTCGATTCCATCCATGGACCCTCTGGAATACTTGCCTCCAGTCGCCCGCTTTAATTCTTGTATTTCCATGTAATTGGTAACTTGTGTATCTATCTCATGTATGGAACAAAATCTTTTGTTTCGAAAATTCCTGTTCCCTCTGTTTTCGTGACGTCTCATCCATCCACTTTTAATTTACTTGTTACAATGGATGACTTAGATGACTTAGATGAATTACATAAAAGATCATAAAAATAAATTTAAAGATTTTTTTAGATATCAATTCACAATTTCTAGAAGAATTACAGGATAAATACGTTCATTTATTTTATTTAAACCAAATTATACAAATGCCTTGATTTTGTCTAATTTGGTTAACTGGTATCCAGAAACGCTAAGTATTGCCTTTTAGATAATAAGGTTTCCTTTCTTTTATGATGCAGATGCAATTAAAGAATGATGGAGGAGTTAATTTTATATGGTTGCAAGAGTTTTCTGGTTGTTCTTACAGTGTTTCTTTGCTCTGGACAATCCAAAAAGAAGTTAATTTTCCTTTTATCTTCAAACTCAAGCTGCATTCATTCCTGATGAACCTGTGAAACTAGCAGAATTATCAAAAGAAGGAAATAGCTAATGGCTATCAGTGAATTTACAGATCTCGAGCTCTACAGCAATGTCTCCCACAATGGCGAAGAATACCTCAGACAGACACATTGTCGAGGATGAAGAATCCATTCTTGCTAACAATGACCACAACTTGACTTCCAAGGTAGGGAAAATGGTTTGAGTTAAGCCCATTTCTGTCCAGTATGTGAAGCAACCAACTGTTGTTACATTCACTTTTGGAGTACAATGTTTGACAACTCCCATGTTTTTCGCTTTTGCAGTCACATATCCACATTTATCCTTTTTCATTTTCTGATTTGTTCATCTTTTCATTGGTTCAATTCAAGTTTCAAAAACTAAAGTTGATGCATCTCCAAAACATTGTGAGTTCCCATCTACCCATCATGTATTGTGTGTTCACATGATTTTCCGTCACTATTTTCCTTCTGTCAATTATTGTTGGAGGCTACGTAGGCACTTTTGTTCCCAACACTTAATGAGACGTGTCTTGGCTCATAATCTGTACCCTCAAATGTTTTCCATTCAATCTATAGCTTTGCTTCTTTTTTCACTTAGAATCAGATACTTTCTGCCGAGTTTCTAATTCATCAGCTATATCATATAAATAAATTTAAACAAATAAGGATTAGAATTTGCTTACAATGCATCTAATAATGAATTAAGTTGGTGTTAAACTTAATTCACTTTATAATTGTTGATTAATTCCCTAACATGGAATCTCTTCTTTTTGTTTGTTCTATTGCCTCTATGTTTTGGCTGATAGGAAGGGGAAGTTACAATTGGGGAAGCGAAGAAAAGTAATCATGTTATGAGGAAATTGGACAAGAGACAACAAACTCACAAACTTGACTCACGTATTGAAGAACAATTTGGTAGTGGACATTTATTAGCTTACATGAAGAAGATCAAGAGGAAGAAGGGCAAGAGAGCTGCTGCTGCCTAAGTTTTATATATCAAACTTTTGTTTTCACCTTACATTCCTTACTTTTGGAACATTTTCAGCAATCAAGACACATAAGACCAAATAGTGCTATGGTTAAACTTTTGGTTAGAATACTTATATTTATTGATGGTATTTGTTCAATTAAATGGTGCATTTAATACACCCAAGTAATTTCGTCATATTCTTGTGATACATGAATATTTATTAAAAATAATAATATACTAAAAAATTAAAGAATTATTAAATAAATAAAATTTATAAATAATATTGAATAGTTATTAAATAAATAAGATTCAAAATTTGTATTTAAAAACTAATTATTAAAATTATTAAATTATTAAATTAAAATGATTTTTGAAAAATTGAACAATAATAAGATAATAAAATAATAATAAAAGTGTCGCGGAAGACATTCCGCGGCGTTTTTAAAAATGTTACGGAAGACATTCTGCGACGTTTCCAAAAAAACATCGCGGATTCCTTCATAATCTGTGACGTTATAAAAACGTCGCAAAATGTTGGACAATCCGCAACATTTTTTAAAAACGTCACGAATTGTC
This sequence comes from Erythroxylum squamatum, assembly GCA_025629845.1. Classification (NCBI taxonomy): domain Eukaryota; kingdom Viridiplantae; phylum Streptophyta; class Magnoliopsida; order Malpighiales; family Erythroxylaceae; genus Erythroxylum; species Erythroxylum squamatum. The sequence goes on along the minus strand of JAOTBA010000009.1, from coordinate 14,304,251 downwards.
CAAAAAGACGTCGTGGATTGTCCAAACTTTTAGTGACATTTTAATAAACGTCACAGAATGTCAGTGTTTTCTGTGACGTTTTACATAAAACGTCATATAAACTTTTTCCTACACCACATTCCGCAACGTTTTTTGTGACGTTTTTTTAAAACGTCGTAAAATACATTCTGCGACATTTTTTGTCATTTTGTGACGTTTTAAAAATGTCGCAAAATGCCTTGTTTTCTTGTAGTAAGATGGTTTGCAGCTTTTAAGTTTCTAGCTTTTTAAAGGCTTTAATCTAAACTATTAAGATTAATCAAATCTAATTCGATTCCATAATTTAGGGTTTTAATTTTAACTCCAATTCTTAATATCAATAACAATTAAACAATTTTATGAAATTAAATAATTAAAGTCAGCTCTTAATTTAATCAAATTAAATAATTAAAGTCAACTCTGATATGATTATTAGGAAATTTGGTCAATATTTGATACTTGCGCAATAAAATAATTACGAAACCTTATCATATTTAATTTTTGAAAACTAAGATCACTTAAATTTAAAAAATAACAATTAAATCATAATCAGACATGAATCTTAATATGTATCTTATTTTAAAGCTTGATCTTTTTTCTTCTCGTTTTCCTTGAATTGTTTCTGAAATCAGCTCATCTCAACCATTATAATCACACAAGTGTTCAATCTCTAAGAGTATTCATATAATGAGTTAAAATAACTATGCAACTATTGGAGAGGTGGTTAGGCAATGAATGCTAAATCCATTAGATTAAGTCTATTTATAATAGATTTTGGGCATTCTAGTAATTTAATTAAAATTAAATTCTAATTTCATCTAAACTTTAATTAGAATTACAAATAATGCTAACTAAACATTAGTTATGCCCAAATAAGGTCCAATATCTCATTAAGATCCTTATATATTAAATATCTCATATTTAATCATAAGGCTTCTTAAGCTTTACAATCAAGTCCTATTTGATTAAAATATTTTTGCTCTCTTTAAGTCGTTCTTGTTGTGTGACTCATTAGGTTCTCAAATATATTGACAATGGATATAAATTACAACCTTAAATCATATTTAGGATTAGATAAATTAAACTCTTTTAATTTGTCTTTAATTATCTAATTAAACAATTCATTTTTATAGATCAAGATTGACGTCTAGCAACACATTATAACCTTCCAAATATTTAGGAATATTAAAGTGATTTTGACTAAATATTTAGAAATATCAAAGTAATTTTGACTAACCTTTTCGTGCATGATTTTTCTATATAATTCAATCATTTCATCATAAAATGTTCCGATTAAATATAGAGCATGACATTAATATCTACTCTATTTTGAGTCCAATCATATTATTTCTCCACCATTAGCTATTGATTCAATAAATGATATTTGTAAACTATTTACCAAAATATTATTTTAGCTTGATCAAGGATTTCCCGAATCAATACCAATCGAAAATAATGAAACATTCTCCCTTATTACTTTAGGGCGATAAATCTTATCTTGATCACTCAACTATTTTCATATAATTTATGCTACATCCAATAACTACTAAGTGAGCTATCATTGACTAGAACAGGTCAAAATTAGTATTACAACATACAAATCCGTATATAAAATAACTTTGGTGATCTCAAGTTAAAGGATCACTTATACAATCATCACAATGAAAATTTTCATAGATATACAAGTAATATTCTAAATGGATTTTTCATATGGGGTCAGTTCGGTGAACTTGTTCTTTAACAAGTACCCACATGTTTGTTTAAGTATCTTCATATTTTAGTCTATGAAATCAACTACTTCCTTGATAAGAAAACATAATATGTGTTAGTCTTTTTTCATTCTATTAATGTTCATTCTTAGTAGAACAATGACTACGAACAATTTAGGGATAATACATAAATGTAATATGAATCTCATAATTATAATCTCATTATAATTTCATTTGCAATATATAGTTATCTCATATACTTTATCATATATATGTAAATATGTATAAGATAAAGAATATATTTAAATTATTTTGTCACTAAACTAAAACTAATTGATTGACTGTAGGGTATAAAGCAACACTTTTGTAATCTTTCAACTACTCATATATGGAGCGGAAATGCATTTAACCCTAATCAATTATTGTTGGTTGGGACATAACTTAAGCATGCATTGCGAGATGATCTGACTCTATCAACACCATCATGTTTCATTTGATATTATATTTATATGCATTATAGTTTGACTTCCAAAGTATGTATAGAAAGTCATAGGCCCTATTTGGCAATCAACTGATTGTATTAGCTGTTAGCTGATTTTATCAACTATTATCTGTAGTTAATTATATCAGCTGATTTGACCAGCGGATAATATCATAAGTTTATTAAAGATGTTTAGTAAAATTAGTTATTTATGATTAGCTGTTTATATGTAAAATGACCAACGAGGACATAAGTTAAAAAATTATAAGAGCATAAATATAATTTCGTTGAATATTTTTATAAGAATTTAATTTTTGGATATTTAATTTTACAGAAATTAAGTTTATAACTCTAATAAAAACATAGGATATAATAATAATAATAATAATAATAACAATAATAATAATAATAATTGACAAGTCGATGATTTTTAGATGTTTAGAGAAGACGACTTAAGGAAATTATGAAAGATCTACACACGAATCATAACTTTCTCTTTTTAAAGTGAAAAACCCAAGGGCTACCGGTTGCTTAAGATGAGAAATGAGTTTGAAGGCACAATTGTCTTTTAGTAAGATTTTTATTAGCTGATAGATTGAACCGCTAATTGGAGTAGCTTTTTAAAAATAGCTGGTTGAGTTGAATCAGCCAACCCAACCAGCTCCTAATCAAACAAGTGTACTAGCTATTTGATATAGTCAAACAGCTAATACTCTTTAATCATCTGAAATACAACTTAAACACTATCTACCTAATACCCCCGATATTGGCCCTGTTTAGCAATCAACTGATTGCATTAGCTGTTAGCTAATTTTATTAGCTGTTAATTGATAGCTGATTATATCAGCTGATTTGATCAGCGGATAACATCAGATGTTTATTAAAGATACTTGGTAAAATTAGTTATTTAGGATTAGCTGCTTATGTGTAAAATGATCAATGAGCATATAACTTAAAAAAATTATAAGAACGTGAATATTATTTCGTTGAATATTTTTATAAAAATTTAAATTTTAGATATTTAATTTTACAGAAATTAAGTATATAACTATAATAAAAACATAGGATATATAAACAACAACAACAACAACAACAACAACAACAACAACAACAACAACAACAATAATAATAATAATAATAATTCTAAAAAAATTGACAAGTTGATGATTTTTAGGTATTTGGAGAAGACAACTTGAAGAGATTCTGGAAAATCTACACACGAATCATAAATTCTCCTTTTTAAAGTAAAAAACCTACGGGCTACCAGTTGCTTAAGATAAAATTTGAGTTTAAGGGTATAATTGTTTTTTAATAAGATTTTTATTAGCTGATAGATTAAAACGCTGCTTGGAGTAGCTTTTTAAAAAATAGCTGGCTAGGTTGAATCAGCTAACCCAACCAACTCCTAATCAAACAAGTACACTAGCTTTTGACAATACTCTTTAATCAGCTGAAATATAGCTTAAACGCTATCTACCAAATACCCCTGATATATATGGTCCCCTCCCGTTTTGATATATTTGTACCTTTCAAAGATTAATGATTGGGAGGAGCTTACATTGCACCTATGTCGGAATTTCAGAGATTAATATATGAAGAATATGAGTGGAATGCCGTGCTAGATATCACAAATTACCCTCATTAATTCCCATTCAAATCAACAAACAGCTGAACTTGCCCTTTTCACTACTAAAAGGCTCAGAAACCAACAATGGACAACTATCTGAAAAGGTTAATTATGTGACTGTTTCTGTATTTTAAAACTTGAGAGTGCACGAGAGTAAAAAGATGTGGAAATTTCTACTAGGGTTTTCCAAGTTCAAGATATAAGGTTGGTAATCATCGTCACTACAACAACATAGCTTGGGACAAAGGAGTGATAAAAAGCTAACCAAAAATAAAAGACAACAAAATCATAGCACTGGTAGTAACAAGGCCTTACTTTTATGGAGCTTGGCACTTGGCCAATCTAAACGACAGGAAGTGTGCTGTTGCTTTGTGAAGCTGCTACATTATCATCTTCCTCGTTCTCGCCTGACATCTCCTCCAGAGATTTACCTTTTGATTCGGGCACCAGGAAAGTGAACAACAATCCTAAGAGGTTGACTACACCCAACACAATAAGCGAGTTCTTGACACCAATACCTGCAGGATACCCAGCATCTGCCTTGGCCTTGTCCTTGTTTTGTGCCAAATATAAGAACCCAAATGCACCTACTATGGCTCCAAGTTTACCGGCTGCAGCAGATATGCCGTGGCAAGTTGACCTGAGCCTTGCAGGGAAGATCTCGGCTGGCACGACAAAGGTGGTAGCATTAGGTCCAAAGTTTGCAAAGAAAAATGTCAAAGAGTATATGATGACAAATCCAATTCTGTTATCCCTGTGAGTCCAGTGATCGTAAGGAATAGCCAATGCAAACATGAAGACTGTCATGAAGAAGAATCCCATCAACTGGATGGCAAATCTTCCCATTGTGTCAATGAAAGCCACTGTGAACCAGTAACCTGGAACAGTACTGCACAGAGCAATAAGTGTTTGCGCCCTTGCAATTCTGTAAACCTCCTCCAGGGCATTCATCGTTTTTGCTGGAGGAATCCACCCAATTGCGCTGAAGATATCCTTTTGGAACAGATTTTGGCTGTAGAACGCTATGTCAAGCAAAAACCACGTGGTACTAGTCCCAAGCAAGTGGAGTCCATGACGATGAAGAAACTGTTTAGAGAACAAACCAAATGAACCGGATTCACTCTGAGCGAAATGTTCAACCTTTTGGTCTTCTGCCTCAATCTCCACCTGCAAAACTTTTGACATATCAGATGCAGCTTGTTTTGCGTTCTTGGCAACTAGAGCAGTGTAACGAGCAGTTTCTGGCATCTTCATCCTCCAATAGTAGGTAAGTGCGGCTGGAAGTGCCCCAACCATGACAATGATGCGCCAAACAAAGTCTGCTTGAGGAACAGTTGAGGCAACGGCATTAGCCTCATAAGCTGGGGCGTCAAACCTGGCCTTAAATGAGCTTGATATGATTATGGCAAATATACCGCCTGCTAAAATTCCAAAGCCCTGCATTGCAAACACTGCAGCTATGAAAGCACCTCGAGTCTTCTTATTCGCGTATTCAGACATGATCGTGGCAGATAATGGGTAATCACCACCAATGCCAAACCCAAGCCAAAACCGAAAGAAACACAGGGTTGACATAACGGCTTTAGGTTCGTGCCCGAATGAAAGGCCCGAGGCAATTGAGCATATCACCATAAGCATAAGAGTCATACCATACACTCTCTTTCTCCCCATCTTATCACCAAGCCAGCCAAAGAAGAGCTGGCCTGAAAGAGTTCCACAAAACGCCACGCCATTAACAGCTGCAGACACATTTGGAGGCAAAGTGCCTGGCTTTGTTGCTCCATCAACATGGTAGTATATACGCCCAAGCAATTTTGTAACAAGGGATATGCAAAACAGGTCATATGCATCAGTGAAAAAGCCCATTCCAGCAATGATAATTGCTGTGAAGTGGTACCATTGTGTTTTCGCAACATCAAGCGCATTGAGCACCTTTAAGTCCCCGGCCATGGCTTCCTACCTTGATTCGCAAGCCCTTTCAGGAAGCCTCTCTCTGCTTTTTCTCTGCAAATATCAACTGAACAGTTAGACCAAAAACTTTAATATGACAAGTACGATAACATTCACTGATTAAACCAATTAAGCCAAGTTGATCCGTCTACCAACTCTAACCATAAAACCGTAATTTCTTAACTCTTGGCCTCTGAGTCCTTGGTCTCGTTCAAGAAAAGAGAGCTAAAGTCGCCCCTACTCAAGACACGGCAATGCGGCATCATAGTCTCACAAAGGTTACGTAATAAAGTAATTAAGAACTAGTCGTATTTGGCTGATAAAGAATGGACTAAAAACGCCTGCAATTGGGCAATATCGTCCAAGGATTTGGTTCTTTTTCGTTCACACAACTTTGTTGAGTGTGAACAGAAATCTAGCCTAAATAATTTCCAAGATGGTAGGTCCAACTGTTCCATTGTCCACTATACGCTTTTGAAATTTCTAAAGGATGACAATCAGCTTCCCCATCAAATGATCCCTTTCTCACACAAATTTTCATGCGACATGAAAACAATTGTTGCAGTAGTCTAATAGAAAGTTAAAATCTCCAGACTACAGGGAAAAAGTAGGGCAAAAGATGAGGGAAAATCCTAAGAAATCTCCATGTTTCCACACTGGACAAAAGAAGTGACGGGATTTAAGGAATGACCTTGACATTTAGCCGTTTGCAAGGTTCGAGATAAGCAAATACAAAGACAGCCTTTGGGTTGTGTCCCGTTAAAAACTGATAAGGAATGACAGGCTAGAAATTTCCTTGCCATTGTCATTGTGCTGACAGAGAAACTTGCCAAGTAAACTGTCCATTGGAGATCTGGAAGAGGACAAAACATGGAAAGAAATTCCAAGGACCCATCTGTGATGACCCAAAACGTTGACTTACAAGTCTAACACGTGACAACTCACGGACATATAAAGCAGATCCATGGGCCGCTTCCTTTAGAGAGTATTTTATTTATTTATTTATGTTTTTATCCGAGTTCATGGAAATCTATGACATTAAGACGCATGCATCCAAGTTTAATGAACCATCATCAGTGCTAAACCCCGGCCACCTACAACATTTTTATTTTTCAAGTGGGCAGAGGTAAGGTTATGTGAGATTCTGGATTTTGATTTACCATATTATACGTATATAACAGACTCTTTATATTCTGATAACTAAGATAAGAAACTAAGACTCCAAGATCGGACCTTTCGCAGGTATTTGTGGAATATAAAACGAGAAGAGACAGAGAAACATTTTCTTCCTTTCTTTGACAGAAGCTAAAAACTTTTGAAGTTGAAAGTTACAAGAGAAGGGTGGTTCGAATTATCGGCCAATAAGAAGTAAAAGTTACAGTTTTTAGAAGATTCGGAACTGAAAACCAGAACCCATTTTTTGCTTCAATGATAGAAAGAGATCACGAGGGATACAAATTTCTGTTGAAAAGATAATTGCCATATATTTCTCCATCAATATGATGCAACAAGGAAGAGAGTTTAAAATTCCAAAAAGCTACCCAAAAGAGAAAAGAAGAAAGGTGTAGAAACAAAAAAGAAAAAGGTAAAGGTAAAGAAAGAAAGTTAGTCGCTTCCCGAGCATATGTGAACAACAGAGGTTACATCTTACATGCACAGACGTGAACAAGCAAAACCAACACGATGTCTTAGAAAGAAACCACAAAACATGCTCGATAGACATAGTTGAATACCATAAAATAACATAAAGAGTTCTCAATACAGACCTGCTAAGCTCTTCTCTGGACGAACACTCGGTGTGTGTACGCGTTGCCAGTTGCCAGTTGCCAGTTGCCAGTTGCCACAGGGAAATCAATGGGTGCTGTGGAAAAAGGAAAAGGAGAACTTTTGGAAGTGAAAAGACAGAGTTGGGCTAAGGCAAGCAAGAGAGTAAATGGGTACCTTGGTTACGATAGAGCAGAGTTGGGTTTGAGTGGGCTATATATAGCATAGGCCTACCAATCAGAAACAGATTCGATGAGTATATTCCCATTGACCATCTTTCCGTTTTCTCACCTTATTCACACTTCAACTCCACGACTGCCCCTTCAGACCTGTGTTCTTTGGTTGTTTTAATTAGCTTATATTGCTGTCACTTTACTTATCTCTTCTAGCATGCACGGGACGCTAAATTGAAAGTGATTCCTTTCATTATTTCCAAACTTCCCATTTAACAAATTTAATGAATTTTCTTTTGTTAAATAAATTTGAAGATGTATATTTGTCAAATCTAATAAAGTGAGAAAGGAAATCTTCCAACTATGAAAGAAAATTAAAGGCTTTAAAGCAACTCGAGAGCATCAAGTAAGCATAATCCATATTCTTATGAGTAGGTAAAGTTTGCTGGCTAGTCTTCACATCACTTAGCTTCTTCTTCCCCCCCTTTTTGCCATCTTTACACTAGTTATTGTCTAATAAAAGGGTGGTTTATATAATATAATGGCCATGATGATTTATACCAAAAGATCAAAGTGTTATAGGAATTGCCAGTTTCTTCGTGAATTCATGCACCAACCTTAAAAATGTCCAAGAGCCTGTGAATTTCCTCAACCCAGATTTTAAATCGTAGAAGCAATTGCAGAGGGAGGAATGAGATACTTCTCCAAACAAAAGGTGTACAACTTTTGTATGTAATTAGTTGGCAAATTTAGTAAGAAAAGAAATACGTGGTTGAACTGATTGGGAAGTTGATTAGTTTTGAACGATAATGTAGATGCGACGATGACGATGAATAAGTTGAGAAAGGAGCAAGCCAAAACCATCAACTAGAAAGGCAGGGCAGGGCAGCTTTTCTCTTTTGTCCCACTCACACACGCAATTCATTGATTACCTTAGCTTGGTGACTTCGGTCAACTTTCCTCACATGTCTGCAGTGTGGAGACTTGAGGCACTTGTAAACCGTTGGTGGCTTGGCTTGTTTACTTTTGTCATAGGAAGAGTCACATGAGCAACGAACTTCATTCACGCGGTATGTACCATTCAGTATAGTCAAGACAGATGGATGAGATGACGTATAAATAAGCATGAAGCATCCATCTGGATTTGGCTATCACATGTTAGTTAAACGGGTGTCGTAATTCCAGGTTCTTTTTATATACTCCCTCTGATTTAAAATAAGTGTCGTTTTAGATATATTTTAATTATTTAAAATAAGTGTCATTTTTGACTTTGTATGCATATTTATAATTTTACTTCAAAAATTAACCTTTAGTTTCTCTCACATCTTAATTACACAGATTACACAAATTATTTTTTCAAGGCACTTTAGCATGTAATTAATAAGGGTATATCAGACATTTCATTAACTTTCTTAATAAATGTGCATTCCTCTAAAACGACACTTGTTATGAATCAGAGGGAGTATAATTTATGGAACATTATAATTAAAATATTCGGTGTTATTTAAAATAAATCAGACGTTAATGTTATCGGTGTTCTACTTCTACATTTCAGAATACAATTGAACATATAATGTTGGAGAATGAACTTTTAATTAAATAGCTTGGAATAGAAAGCACAACTGTCTCCTCGTCATGCTGACGGAACTAAGCAAGGACCAAATCTGTTGCCTGATTGAGATGAACTTTTGGAAAGCTCATATCACTGCTACGTAAAATTGTAATAAATGGTTTTGGACTGACTTAGGTGATGAAAGTAGAAGAACGAGATAAAAATAAAAAAATAATTTATTTTATTTTATTTTAAAAAGAAGAAGAACTTAATGCAAAAAAAAATTAAAAACATTTGAAGTAAAATATGTTGTTATTCTTGTTATGTATTACTTGGTTGTCAGTCCTACCAAGTAGGACAATTTGTTAAAGACTTTTACCATTTTTATATGTAACGAAAATTCTCTATTTCTTCTAACTAAATTCGTTAAACACTCTATCTCCCTTTTTCTTCACGTGAGACATTTAAAAACAATCTCTCTATTAGTTAGAATTAAGACTACGTATTATTGAATCTATTCAAATCGCGCTGGAGGATTTTTACTAGGTATTGTTGTAAATTTATATGGCTTTGAATAAATCATTGTTATTTAAATATAATTCTAATGAATGATATTATTCTAATAACTTATTATAAAAATATATGATGAGTTAAACTTGCGCTTATAAATGACAAAAAAGACTAATAAATTTAGATACACAATGTTTTTAAAATATTTTATACTTGATCTAAAAATTATTAGGATTTACATTTGAAGTGTTAACTTTTAAAAAAAATTTAATATCAAATTAATTTTAATTATCTGCAACTTAAATAAAAAGTGTGTAAGTTAAGTTTCAAGTGATTTATGTATTAGACATAATTTTATTTTTTAATCTAAAACCTCCAATTATTAGATTATAAACCTTTCTATATAAATAGCATTTAATTTTTATTCTTAATTGACGTGACAATTTAACACATTTTAGTACAGTTTTTTTTTTTTTTTGAAAATTTTAGTACAGTTAATTTGAAATGACCCATTCCAACGTTTTGTTACTCTCAACTAATTATTCCTTTAAATCTTTTTAATGAAATTGAAGAAGTTTCCCTCCACTACCAATGGCCCATACATTGCACCATATACTTACATTATCTTGTACCTCAAGTCAAACTGCTCATTGACTTCAAAAGGTGTGTGCGCAGAAATTGCAGACTCTTGTGTACCCACCAATTATTTGTTATATATCGTGTCATGGTGCTTTTATCTTTCGTGTAGTTCGTGTATAATGTTTATACTTCTCATTTTGTTAGAGGCTACTTGGCGTCCTTAACTTCAACCCCGTAATAGATATGTCGAAGTACTTGTCTGCATATGTATGATATGATTTGTCAACTCTTCTTGGTACTCATTTGATAACTCTAAAAGGAAATAGAAAGTGGGTTCGGTCATTTTGAGTGAAGTGCTCAATTTTCTTTAGTGGAAAGCCTTAGAATTGTTGAGTATGCTTAAGTGCATGCTAAGCCGAACATGGACCGCCAAACATGAGCAATCAAAGAACTTTTGTGTTTTTTTAGCCTAAAACGAAATGATGCTTTCACGTGAAAGGTGCCACCGTGAAATCAATCTATTGACAAGCATAACAGGATTGTTTACGAAATTAGCAATGTAATTACAGTTCAAATGACGTCTAATTAATTATACCCTCTTTCTTTCACAACTCAACATATTGAGCAACTAAAGGAAATCAATCTAATTAATTAAGTAGTACTAGTACTAGGATCAAAACCCAAAATTTCATCAGACTTTAATGTACACACATACTAAATTGGAGCTAATACTGATAATTTACTTCCTTAAGCACCTCCACCAAGCGTAGGTCAAGCTCTTCAAATGTCCTCAAAATGTGCCAGACTCCTTGCTCGACCACACACTTTTAATTTCCTTTTAACATAATGTTATCTTCATCGATTCCAACTCAATTCAACATGTAAATATGTCATACGTGTACAAATCAAAAGTTAATCAATGAATCAAATACAAACATTTAATTTAGGATCATATATTTGACTCTCCATGATATTGTTTTTATGGAAACGGGAATATCATCGTTCACTATTACACTTTCCAAAAAGTCACCGACGAAAGGACTCAACTCAAGTGACTCTCCGATCAGCGGTTCTACTACAACTCTGGGGTTTGGATGAGACAGGCGAGTATTAGCAATATTGAAAATTTTCTTCTCTTCATCTGTGAGCAGCGAGCAAAGGTCGAAGTCCTGGTCCTCTTGTCTTGCAGACTGAAATTCTCATATTTGTTCATTGAGCAAAGACTATTAAAGAGTCCTCTTTTCTAGATTCATTTGAGCAAAGGTTACAACGAGGCCCTCTGATACTCCCGTATTTTGCAGCTTGCATTGGTTCGCAATACTCGTGTTTTTAACGTCGTGTTTTCAACGTTATGACTGACGGGACCAAAAATAAAGTTGTCTCTATTTTATCTTCATCCCTCTCATGGTCCAGGCTTGATCGTAACTGATATAAAACTGAATGGTAGAAATTATGCAGATTGGGAGGCCTCTGTTCTCATTGGTTTAGAGGCTAAAAATAAAGTTGTCTCCATTCTGTCTTCATCCCTGGTCCAGGCTTAATCTTAACCGTTATAGAACTGAATGGTAGAAATTATGCAGATTGGGAGGCCTCTACTCTCATTGGTTTGGAGGCTAAAAGTAAAGTTGCCTTTGTTGATGGAATGGAACTATTGCTAAACCTAATAAAAAGGCCAAATGTGTATTTTAAATCTCAATGTTTACATCATAATATAAGTTGAATTTTAATGTTTTGAAGTCTTTAACTTAAATATCAATATTTAAAAAAAAAACACTTTAAACAAATCTGCAAAGAAGAAAAATCTACGGGAGTTATCATGTTAGTTAAATGTCATGTCATATATGACATGACTTTTTTTTAAATATGTGCACATCGGTGGGACCTACAATTATTGACGGCATTCTTAATGAAAGTATGTCCCAAAACTTCAATTCTCATCCTTAGCACTCTTGATACTTACCATTTTAGCCTTCACAAAATCCCTAATTCACAAAATTCACAATCCATAAATCACAAAATCCATAATTCTTCAAATGATTGTAGAAACAAATCCCCAACTCTCCCATTCCATTAAGTTGTTTGGCGAAAATCTCACACACTCTTTTGCTAGCTCAATTGCAATAGTAGCAAGCCCAATCACAGCGACACGTTCAATCGCCTCTCACCACCTCTATCGGATTTCCGAAAAACAAGATAAGGACAATACATTATGGCAGGTCCATTGTTTTGTCTGGATTTTAGTTTATGTTAATTATATGTTGTAATCTCCTATTCTTTATTGATTTGATGATCCTTTCATCTAGTTTTTTGTTTATGTTTATTGTAAATTATGGTTGCCTATTTTCAACCTAAGCCCGAAATACTTTTTGGGTTGTTCCATGTATGTTGTTGTCCCTATTCCAAGATTTAGTTTTGAGGATTTCCTATTGACAGGGAATGTGTTGGTAAAGATAAAAATAACAAAGTTATACAAAATTGAATTTCCTTTGGACATTTAATTAAGAACAAACTAACTAAATATTTAACACTAATTTGCACAGTTAATTACGACTGTATTACATTCAATAGTGTTGCATATTGGATATCTTACATTAATTAAATAAGATTCAAAGTTCCACTTCATAGGGAGAAATCAATTTACTACTCTCTTTAATACTTTTATAGTATTGATCTTCATTTGGTCAAATTATGCCTCCATTTGCAACTTGATAAATTTTAGAATTGTCATTGTCAAAATTTCTTTCATGTTAGTTACATATACGTATTCTTTACAAGGATAGCAGTTTAAAACGTAATCTTAACATTAGCATAACAGGTTTTAATTTTCTATAGAACAAACTTGTACTACAAAATTATCCCTTATTCAAGAAAATAACAAAAACTAGAACCTTTACTATAAAAGATTTAATTTGCTTGCTTATGTATTATTTTCAATGCATTGTAACGTTGGACTCAGTTTGCAAGGGACTCTATCTGTTTTTATGAAGTATGTCACTTGTACATGGATCTTTAGTTGACAAATTTTGGGATAACTTTATATTTATAATTGTTGATATTTATCCAAAAGTGTTACAAAATGCTACAAAATTCTTGTTCCTTATATTTATAGATGATTGCTACAAGAAGTCCAAATTCCTCACATTATATAACCTTGTGTTGCAACTTATTAAAAATGCAATTTTTTGGTCTACTATTGATGCAGAAGTAATAAACCCCCCACTCAGTTATGCCATGAAGACCTAAAAAAGCTAGAATGATAGGAATAAATGAGCTAATAAGTTGAAATATCCAAACCAATTAACTCAAAAGGATTAAGTACAAAAATTTAGGAAATCTGACAGTTCTTGCCATAATGCAGAAAATGTAAGTATGAAGGCTCAACTCAACCTCATCAACAATCCCCGTAGGCATAAAACATTCTTTGATTATCAAACCTTGTTTTGATTACTATGTATTGCTTTGTATATTTAATGATATTTATGTTGATTTATGCCCTACGTCCAATCGCTTTAGTTGTAGTTTAGTGACAAATTATTTAAAGGCATTCTTTATTTTGTACATATTTAGATGTATATGATAAATTCCATGGGATAATTGTACATTGCAAATGAAATTATAATAAGATTATAATAATGAGATTCATATTGCATATGTATTATTTCTAAATGTTCTTAGTCATGGTTCTATTAAAATTGGATATTAATATAACGTAAAAAGACTAACACACGTTTTGTTTTTCCTTATAAAGGAAGTAGTCGATCTCATAGGCTAACGTATAGAAATACGTAAACAAACGTGTGGGTACTTTCTAGAGAACAAGTTCATTGAACAAATCTAATATGAAAAATCTATTTGGAACATTACTTATATGTCTATGGAATTCTCATTATGATGATTGTATAAGTGATCTTTTAACTTGAGATCATCAAAGTTATCTTGTATAGGGATTGCTATGTTTTGATACTACTTATAATCTATTTAATCATAGGTCGTTTAATCGATAATCATTGAATGTAACATGAACTATATGGAGATAGTTGAGTGATCAAGATAGGATTCATCACCCTAAAGTAATTAGGGAGAATGTT
>JAOTBA010000009.1:14235314-14253375 GCA_025629845.1 Erythroxylum squamatum | reverse complement strand
TTTGAGAATTATTGAAGTGCTTTAGTTTTGTATGAGATTGATTGTATTGGGATTCCGGACAGAAGGTCCGATGAATTATGTTGATTGAGCTGGAAATATTGCTTTGTATAGATGAATAAGAATGAAGAAAAAAAAATTTACACCGATTCGGATTGGTTTAGTCTTAAGGTTTCCAACGCGACGCTTTTCAAAAATATTTGTTCGCGGATGTCGAAAATTAGTTTCAGTTCGATTTGAATTCAATTCGCTTTCGATACTTTCGCTTTTGATTGTGTTTCCGCTTTATCACTTCCGATCCAATTTGCATTTCGCTTTTTGATTTCGTTTTCTATTTTTTCGGTTGGGGTCCGGTTCCGAGATCGGGTCCCAACAATATGAAACTTCACTAGTCATGTTGTTGAAACCTATAGTAGCAAATTGGTCCATAGAGGTCCAATATCCATCAGTAGGAGAAATGGGTTCTGATAGGGCAAAATTCTCTGGTTATAGCCCCTGAGAGGTACATATTGTAGGCTTGGTGGTCTTTAGGTGATGGTTCAGATGGTCTAGAAAAAAGTAAAGATCTCTGAGTAGATCTTTATGTTGATTTAGCTAATCTATGATGGTATGCCATTGCTGGAAATAGTTGATAGTATAAATATAATCTTAACCAGTAAGACTATAGGGATGATGAATGATGAAAATAGAATGGGCCTTCTATTCAGAGAGAGGAATAGCCCATAACTGATGCTTGTTCAGGATTTGCCCTAGTTGGAGACATCATTTCTGTAATGGCTAGAACCATTATGAAAATGTATAGAGAAGTGAGTCGATATTGGATTGATTTGAAAGATGTTGATAAACATGTATTGGTGAAATAGAATTTGAGCAAGCACAGAGGGCAGATAAATCCTAGAGATGCCACATGTTGGCTTCAGAAAAGGAATTGTAGAGATGGTAGATAATTCGATAGGGAGTGTCGTTATCAAAATAATGAGGATGTGGAGGGATATTCAGAGTGATGAGGACAATATGGAGATAGTAGAATAAGCTTTTTTAGAGTGATGAGGACAATATGGATAATATTCAGTGTGATGAGTGGAAAGGATTTGTTGAACTTTGCATATAAATGATACTCTATGATAGGAAGAAGGAAAGGTATTGCTTTTTTAAGTGAGGGAGAGAGAAATTGAATTGGTTTACAAGGTCGAGAAAGAAAGTCTACAAGAATGTTTTGGTGACCTTTGATATAGCGAATGGTAAATTTATAACGCAAAAACCATTCTTGCCATCGAAGCAACTAGCTATCCGATAGTGTCTTCTTTTTAGGATCAAGAATTTTAGGAAAAGTTGTATTGTCCATTCCAATCAAAAAGTGGTAAGGGCTTAGATGAAATTTGACTTTTTCAATTCCTTTTTTTACCTCCAAAATATCTTTGTAGCTAGCATGATAATGTTTTTTCTAATTCTTTGAACTGGCCACTAATATGGTCGCAGTAGTGTCTTTTCACATCAATCTCTTCAATTAGGATAGTACCCTAATAATGGCCACTAGCGTCTGTCTGTAGAATGCGCTAGCCTTTGTCGGGAATCTTTAAAGCAAGTGGATTCTAACAGGCTTGCTTTAAGTATTGTATATTTGTGGTTTGATCTTTACTCCATGGTAGTGAATTTTTCCTTAGTAACTTTGATAAGGGAGATGTATAATCAGACATGTAGGGAATGAAATCTCTGATGTAGTTAACAATTCCAAGGAATTGTTGAATTTGTTTAGTATTGAGATTTTCATATGAGAAGTGTAATAGTTCACTGGCTATGTGTCGACCAAGCTGATAGAACCCATTATGAAAATTTATACCCAAAAATTCTAATTGTGTTGTCCCAATATGACTCTTTTTGGCTGAGAGCATAATCTCATATTGTTTGTAAGATCCAAGAAAGAATGGAGTAAGGCCTTGTGTTCTTTATAGGTTTTCGAGTATAGAAGTATGTCATCCATATGGACCAAGTTACTGGAGAGAATGGGCTCATAGATCTTTGTCATAGCCATTGATAGTGAAAGGGCAACTTTGAGTATAAATGGCATTATTGTCCATTGATATTAGGCATTAGGAATATAATAGATTATCTTGTATCTTTCCTGAGGGTCAATTCCTACTTGCCAAAAGCCTGCTTTTAAATCAAACTTGGAGAAAATTATAGCTTCTTTGAGAAAGAGGACTTAAGTACTAATCTTTGGTAGTAGTGTTAGGCACCTCACCCTCGCAAGACACGTGCCCGACATCCTAAGTGACATCTGACACGCATCCCACAAGGGTGGCGTGCTCACACCAGTCAGTCACCAAAATCACAAATTGACTTCTTCAGAACAATTGTATCTCTATGTCTCTAGTTTATTTTGAAATAAGAACCATCTTATTTGGATCTCTATAGATCAAGATATGACTAAAATACCGAAGTATGTTCAGTAAAATAACCAATTCATACTCTTCCAACCGATTCCCTCATTTTCTTTCCATCAATCTTTTTCAAATCGAAGTCTAAGGCTACCAATTTTTATGGAGAGATAGAAAAATTGTTAGGAATCTATTGGTTCGAGAATCACTTCATTTGGAGGTCGGATGATGAAGTTATGTCCAAAAGAATCAAACATGTTCAGATTTGGAAAACCCTTCGGGTGCACGATCATGAAAGTTGGTGAAAGAACAAGGAAAAGGTGTCTAGTGCGATCGTGAGGAATAATGGTGTGAATGCGACTGAAGTTGTCCCGTATATACATCTTATGCAGCATCACTAAATTATAATGATCATATCTCTCAACTCCGATATCCAAACATTTCATACTTTATATCGTTGGAAGGCTAGAAAGATAAGCTACAACTTCTAAAAGACACCTTTTTCTAATTCAGCCTAGATTTATACAGGTTTTTCCCTAAAGTTAGAACACAAATTTTACCCCTATAAAAGACTTGAAAATGCAATGCATAATATGGAAGGTCATGAGCAAAATGCAATTATATTTCATTAACATCAAAAGATGGGAGTTTTACAAAGCTTTAATGGGCATTTCAAGCCACCATACATCAATGTCTCAAAATCCCAAAATACAAAAGATACTTGAACAAATAATACTTGAAATGCGACTAAAGCCTTGCGTTTGGAAAATCTAGCTTAAAATACAGAAATATGCATAATCGGAGTGATGCCTTGACTCTCTTTCACTCGATCTCTTGCTCATCACTTGGAGATGGAAAAGAATGGGGGTGAGCTTAAAAGCTCATGGGTAACAATTTTATAATCGATAACAAGCAAAACCATTGTAATTGCTCAAAGTCATGGAAATTTTGCATCAAATCCATACAACACATATTTTTCCAAATTCTCAACTTGTAAACACATAAGTCACATAAGCATCAAATTGTCATCCAATAATCAACGCATAAATAATTCAGAATGGTTTGGATAGGTCCATAAACATAATGTATTAACACATTCCCATAAATTGTCTTATGTAGTCATAAACATAACGCACTATTGCAATCTCACATAATAGTTATGTGTAGTCGTAATCATGAGGGAGTCCATGAAGGAGCTCCATGCCACTAACGGGCTGGCGGGAGAAGCCTTTAATAGAGTCGAAGTGCACTTGACAGAACATAATAGACCACCACAAACCTATATAACATGTATTTCATGGCATAAGAATGTTACCCAAATGGCACATTTCGAAAACATGATTTTTCATAAACATAAAATTTTTCAAATGCATTTCCATCTTCATTTCGCAATTCATCAACAAAATTCATATACCGAACATGTAAAGATTTCTCAAATCATTCAAATAGCAAATAATGCAACATTTATAAAACAAATGAAATCATTTAATACTCTTGCTTTTGAAAACATAGTCATGGCTCATTAACTCTACTATAAACATGTAACCCGCCTTGAATTCCTTGCTTAAGAATTTGCTTAAGGATGCCTCTCCTCTTGCTATTCTAGCCCTTCTTAATTTCCTTTAACAATAGCAAAAATCTCATTCAATAGGAATTCAAATTGAGAATCCCATAAAGCACATTCACTAAAATTGATTCTAAAATACCTAAACCCATGCATTTCCTAAGCTTCATGAACCAAATTCCTTCCAAAAATCCAATAGATTATAAATGAACTTACCTTGATTCTTCCCCAAATAAATAGATTCTTGGCTCAAATGAAAGCTCTCCTCTTCCTCTTTCTTTTTCTCTTCTTGGACAACCTCAAAATCTCTCTTTAAAGCTAAGAAAAGATGAAACCTAACTTATTTTTCTCTTCTTTCTCTCCTCTCTCTCTCTTTTGTGCTTCTCTCTTCTCTCTTTTTCTCATTCACATTTGCTTCTTCAAATGCAAGACAACAATTCTTCTTCCCCTTTTTACCCTTAAGGAGTATAAAAAGTTCACTTTGCCCTTCCTTATATGCCTTACGGTCTTTATCCTTAAATGACTTGCCAATTTTTCCCTTGATACAATCTTACTAACTTAATTCAACTAAACCATATAATAAAATCCTACTAACATTAACCTACTAATTAACTCCCAAAAATCCACCTATCTAAACCTTATAATTATTTAAATCATGCTTAACTAAAGAAAAAAATTTAGGGGCCAACAAGTAGGAACTTATCATCTTGCAGGAAAGAATTGAGAGGTTTGTAATTAATTACCAACATCTTTTTACCTCGCTTCTGTTCAGATCTCTTATTGACATAAAAAGCCTAACAAGCCTAGTCAGATTTTGTGGGCTCGATCAATCCTTATTGGAGGAGAATCACACATTCTTCTTAGGCTAATTTCAGATCATCAAGATTCATTCGTGGATAAGTAGCTTTGGTAGAATTAATATCCTCATTCTTTCTAAATTGTAATTGGATGAAGAAGTGAGGGTTTTTCCATAGAGGATAGGGACGTGAGAACTAGGCATGGTTCTCAGGAAAGTACTCCAAAAACTTGTGAGTTCAAACAAATTTTTTATATCAATATAAGCACTAAAATTGGCATAAGATTTAATCCCTGTAAGTAGGATTTGTAATGAAGATGTCTTACAATATACATCCATGCCAATCAAAATATCTAAGCCAGGTAAATGGCTGCCAAGAAGTTTAGTCCCAACCACAATATCAAGGAAGAAGTGGATCCCTATTTTCTTTTTTATGATAAGTCCAATCTTAAAAGAATTTTCATCAGTAGCAGTGAAATATTCTTCATGAGATATCTATGCTTCAAGTGAAAAAATATTCGATTTCATAATATTGCAGCATAATCTAGTGTCCATATACCCGTTAACCTTGATCAGTTTATCATATTTGTCTTATTGTAATAATTGGATATGAATATAAGGTCAAGGAACAGTGAAAGGCTTGGAGTCTACCATCAATCATTTTTGTTGTACCATATATAACATGTCATTTTCAGTGTCGTCAGAAATTGAGGAATTGGAGGATTCATACTTATCTTTAGAAGAGTTGAGTTGAAGAGCAAATTGTGTCTCTTCATCCTCACTGGATTGTTCTTCAATGAATTTTTTATGTTTCTATTATCTTGGATAGGCATGATAGCCTCAATGGAATCCAATAGATTGACATCCCTTTTTGTCTTATTAGGACGTTGATGAGCATAATGTCCTGACTTTCCACAGATAAAGAATCGATATGCCTTCTTTGCTTGAGGATTTCTTCGTTGAAGAATTTGAGAAATCGGCGTTGATATGTGCTTAATTGCTTATACATTCATTCTATAACACTTAGTGATTAATGCTATGAAATGCTTAAGACATTCACTTTAGTTCATTTTTGGTTTTAGGTATAATTCAAAAGCAAAAGAGCTAAAGTGAGTCAAAAGTACAATATTTGAGTCGTCTCCTTGAGATTCACACTCAAGTGTCTTTATGGAACAAAAAGGAGGAGGGTTAGAGTGAGGAGGAGATAAGAAAATGCAAAAACATGCAAAGAAGGCTCACAACCGTGAACCTTAACTAGGCCATTCATGACCATGAGCTATCAAGTCACACTCGTGACTTTTAGATAGCTATCCCAGAACCCTAGTTTTTAGTATAAATAAAATATGTGATGGAAGAAACAAGGCAGAAAAGAATGGAATTAATCATTTTAAGGAGTGAAGTCTTGGCTTTGGGAAAAGAATGAGGGGCAGAGTTTGACTCCATTAGGCCGAGATTGAACCAATGATCGGGTCCCCAACATTTTCATCATTTTTCTCTTTTTTTCTTTGCTTTTCTTTCGTTAGTTTAGTTTCATTTTATTTTCTTATCTGAAAACCAACAAACCCCCCCATAACCTAAACACTAATTATTTTCATTTCAAAAACTTTATACACTCTCTGTGGGATTGACCTAGACTTACCACTAGCTATATTTTTAGGTCTAGTTATTTTGTGTAGTGTTATGATGCGGTACCACAATTTTGGTGATGTTGCCGGGGAGTGTGAAGCTTTAGTTTTTATTTTTGATTTCAATTGGTATTGTGTACTTATCTATTTATAATTAGTTTCTCTTCAGTTATTTCTTGATCTTTTCACTTTTTGTTTATTGTTTTTGTGTTAAAATTATATATATATATATAATTTTAAGACAAAAACACTAAACAAAAATTGAAAAGATCTTATGGGAAAAACTACATCCTTCCATATATAACTACTTCCTTCCATATCTATATATATATATATATATATATGGAAGGAAGTAGTTTTGCCCATAACTCATATTCTTAATCATATAAACAAAGTTGGAGTGATAATACGAACTTTAGTTATGGATGGGATAACTAGCACAATTACTTCCTTAATAGTTTGCAGGACGCACAACAATTATATAATTTTAACATAAAAACACTGAACAAAAAGTGAAAAGATCTTATGAGCAAAACTACTTCCTTCCATATATATATATTTATATATATATATAACTCATATTCTCAATCATATAACCAAGTTTGGAGTGATCATACAAACTTTAGTTATGGATGGGATAAGTAGAAAAATTACTTCCTTAATAGTTTGCAAGACAAACAACAATTCCTACATAGACCAGAAGCTTTTTATTATGACTCAAGTCCATCTCTGGAAGAATTAATTAATATTTTTACTGTTAATACTTTACAATTTCAGCAGGATGTAAGGCAATTTTTGCAAGATACAAGGTCTAGCATCCAAAATTTAGAGAGTTGTCAAAACTCAGGTACATCTATAGAAGAATTAGTTAATGTTATGACTGCTAACAACATTCAAATTCAATAGGGTGTAAAGTAATTTCAGCAGGATTTAAAATGGTTCTAGCAAGATACAATGTTTCGATTCCCAGCCTTTGTAAGTCGGATGGATCAGATGGTGGGAACTATCAACCACCTGGAACCACAAAGCAAAGAGAAGCAACCATTTTAGCCTAAGGTATACCCAAGGGACGTTAGTGTAGAGACCATACAGTGAGAAGGAGCTTGAGAATCTTGAGAGGACTACTCAAGGGATTGCTTGTGAAGAAGAAGTGGAGAAGGATCTCAAAGCAGAAAAGTATATACAATTTACCTTAAAGGTAAGTATTGAGTCCATAATTATGGTTAAGACTAACCCTTTACCTTTACCCAGCAGATCGGAGAAATTGGACAAGGAAGAAAAGGGTGAAGAGATATTTGAAATATTTCAAGAATGAAAGGACTCAGTAGAGATTAAAAGTCTAAAGATGGAAAAGATGTTGAATATGAGTGATCATCAACTTAGGCCCTATCTTAAAGAACCTCAAGTGCAGGAGGCTCAAACTATAACACTCAAAGATCATAATTTTGTCACGTAATGAGGAGAAGAGGGAGTCGAGCTAGAAACAATAAACAAAGACATTGCTTGGGAGGTAACCCAAAGGAAGTTCATTCCTTTTTCTTTACATTTTCACAACTATTTCTTATACGCATGTGTGTTTTTAAGTTTGTTTTTTCCTTATGTGTTTTTAAGTTTTCAAACAAAGAATGAGAATCATACCAAAAAAACAAAACAATTTTCTTTTTTCTATTGCTTATAAGATTATATAGTCATAATTTGATGAGTGAACTGACTAGAAGAATCCATGGCAACTTTAGCATGTATTTTTACTCTTATGATTGGTCAATATGCATTATCTTTAGAAGAGTAGTGACTAGTGGTAGACACAAGTCGGTAAGATTTTGAGCCTTTATAGACTGATACATCCACATCAGTCTCATTGTCTTTTGTTTATGTGTGACCTTCATGACATGTACATTCTGACTTTATTTTAATTTTCTATTTAAGACCACATTTCTATCACATGCATGAATATGGAAATGATATAGGCAATTTTTGTTTCATAAGCTACATTAGCCAAATAGCCTAACTTTTGATATGATTTTTTGCCCTTTGATAAACCCCCTTAAGCTTTATTTGCCTTTTCTTTTTATGCTAACCCCATTACATGCTTTAAACCTAACTAAATGTCTTAACCAAACCTTAAAACTAGTAAAGCATTTGTTGATTGTTGATGATTGTGGATGCACAAAAGTAATAAATATGGGGGTGTGCATATGTGTGGGTTGGTTATAATCATTGAAATGTCATTTTATGTCTTATTAACAAATTCTAAGGTTGGTGTGGCTTCTTTCAATTTTTAAATGAAAAGAAAAAAAGACAAGAAAAAAGACAAGAAAGAAAATATATGTTTAAATAAAATTATCAAGGAGGACATGCATATGTTTTGTAAAGATATTTATTGTTAGTTCTCCTCCTAAAGTTGTATGGAATGGGTGATTTCAGTAATGTTGCATATGAGGTAGATTTTGTTTTTGGAAGGTTCACTCCTTGTAGTTTCAACGTATTGTTATCATCAATTTTTATGAGTAATCCCTTCTAGGTGATTTATTATTCATGTGGTTTGTGGTGTGAGAGCTTGCATTTGATCTATGAAACATAGTTTTTGCATTCATTATAGTTTATTTACACAATTGTGAGTGAATGTTGGTTTTTGCGCTTGATGTTATATTGAGTTTTTTTTCCTTATTTCACTAACTTTGATGGCTTTTATACTAGATTACCCAAATACATCTCACCTTTACCCTTACACACATTACAACCTAGAAAAGTCCTTTGATTCATGATTATGCATATGAATCTTAGTGGTAGAGAAATGAAATGATATGCAAAGTTGTAGAATGTCATTATCATGAATGGTGTTTGAGTGTACCTATGGACCTATCTTATTTTAACACATTTTGTCCAAGTCTACCTTTAGATTGCTTAGTTTCTAAAGTTGATGATTGTTGATTGATCATGAGTAGAAGTATTGAACGTTAAGTTCTTGCTATAGTTTTTGAAAGTTATTCCTCTTTACTTATGACTATTTATTCTTGGAAAGTACGAAAAATGAGAAATTGTTTTGGTTTGTGACTTTGATTTTGATGTTTTGCCCAAGGATAGTCAAAACCTAAGTATGGGGGAAATTAATTCATGCTTATTTAATTATACATTCATTCCATAACATTTAGTGATTAATGCTATGAAATGCTTAAGGCATTTACTTTAGTTCATATTTGGTTTTAGGTACAATTTGAAAGCGAAAGAGCTAAAGTGAGTCAAAAACATAATATTTAAGTCATCTTCTTGAGATTCATACTCAAGTGTCTTCATGGAGCAAGAAGGAGAAGGATTAGAGTGAGGAGGAGATAAGAAAATGCAAATGTATAGTGTATTGCAAGTCTTGGCCATATCTTAAATTGTCATGGTTGTGACCCATCATCTCACGACCATTACATTTTTGTCATAGGCTTGACAACTTAATTGTCATGGGTGTGACATAAAGGAGGCTCATGACCTAGGCCATTCACAACCACGAGCCATCAAGTCACACCCGTGACTCTTAGACAGTTGTCCCTGAACCCTGGTTTTTATTATGAATAGAATATGTGATGGTAGAAACAAGGCTGAAAAGAATGGAATAAATGGTTTTGGAGTGAAGTCTTGGTTTCAGGTGAAGAATTAGGGGTAAAGCTCGACTTTGTTAGAGACCCGTGGAGACCATAGATGGCTAAGCTTCTCGACACCAATTCAGAGGTAATATCAACGCCAAAAACACGATTAAGCGTTCTCTCCATGTGTATTGTGTTCTTTCTCTCTTAGGAATTGAATAAGTTATCCAATGTTTATTATTTGAGTATTGTGTAAAGATGACTTTAATGCATTTATTGGATTGTTCTATTACTGATTGAGCCCAAGTTTATCATATAAATTGGCTACACTTTCATACTTTTTAACATACTTTTTGACTCTTAATTCGTGATTTTGTGCTTAAATTTGTCCCTTATATTGAGCTTATATTTTATGCAATTTGGTAGTAAAATTGTTGAAAATTGACATTAATTGCATTATAATTTTTCTAAGGACAATTGATACTGCAAATTGTTATTTTATATTGTAGGAGAAAAGGAGTCAAAAAGGATCAGAAGAGTCAACACGGCGTGAAGTCCTTAACGCACGTCGCGGCGCATCAATAAGAAGGCACGTCGCAGCGTACACTAATCATCTCACTACGTCGCATCATCACGCAACAGCGCACCATGGCGACGATTAATTGTTCCGCCGCGGCGAGTGATCCAAGAAGCACATGTCGCGGCGCAGCTCCTTCCTCATCGCGGTGAGCAGTCGGGTATCCGGACTTTAATTGGAAAAATCTCTCACTGTACCGACCTGACCCGTGACCCATTCTTTAAAAACTTGCCGAATTAGGTTATCCAAGCATTCAATATACACTAAACACACATAAATCATTTGGCAACAGACCAGGAGACAGAGGCCATCCAACACTTCACCATCCTCATTCTCCATCTGTGACCATCATCTACCACCACCGATCACTTCATCGTCAACTCACCCGCCAGTCTCTATAGCCATGGGTGACATCGGAGCTTCAGCAATGATGAGGATTTTCGGAGTCATGCACTGCTAGGTCTTCCACACCTCTTGAAAATGTAGCAGCGGCTTGAGTTCATTGGGCTTCAAAGGGGAGTTACTTTGACATTGTCAAGTTTAACTGTACTGAGTTAGGGTTTACAGTAGTGTAGTTAAATTAGCTTTGTTAGATTTTAATCAAGTGTTGAACAATGTTATGTCTTATGGGTTTAGTTATGTAGAACCTGGATGCTTAATATATGAAGTCTCATATATGTCATTTGGTGAATGTGTTAATCCTCTTTATTTGCCTAGTTGTGTTTGATATCGAGATTATGCTTGATCTAAGTGACCATTTGTATTAACTTGTCCATTTCACACACTAAGATGTTTCTAACAAGGTTTTAAGAAATGGAGTTCATTGATTAAAACTTTGGACTTAAACAGTTCTTTAAGGTTGATTAATTGAAAACTTAGTACTCCCGGAAAAATTTGTTTTGAACCATGATAGCCTAAGCTTGTTTTAAAGAGGATTTTATCTCATTCATTTGTTATTTGAATTGTTGATTTCATTTTTCCCAAAATCCAAAAAATTATACTTTTCATACATTCTTCTTTAATTTTAGTTAAATTTCCTTAATCTTGATCAATGATCCAAAACCCCCTTTTTATCAACTTTATTTGCATTTTTGACAATTAGGCTAGCTTAAACCTTTTTCGCTTGGTTCCAATTAAGTGAGACGACCCGAGGTTGCATCCTGTACTGCAATCCTTGGAATTAAATTATTTTGTATTCAGTTTCCAAGGTATTGATCTTTAGATCGAAACGAAGAGCCGATCACCTTGGCAAGGTGTGCTCAGATTCGAAAAAAGTATAAGTTAAGTTATATGAATTGGTCTGTATGAAAATTATTATGAAATAGTGTTACTGGTGAAAGAGGTCTTAGATTCATAAAATGTGATATGTGAATAGGCTCTGAAATACTGGCATGATTGACAGAGATAGATTGACAGCATACAAAGCAAAAGTTGGTGAGTAATATGAAATATACCAATGAAATAGTCAAGATTGTGTGATAGCTAAATCAGTGACTGAAGGGCATATTGAGTTATCAGCTGTGGTCATTGGAAAGAGAGTATTTGAGGGATGAAGCATATGGGAAATGGAGAAGCACATGAGGAATTATTACCTCTACCTTATTGATCAATCGGATGAAAATTTCGAGGACAAAATTTATTAAGGGGGAGAAATGTAACATCCCGTCCCCATGTTACGGGTTAGAATCTGAAATTTCTGTACATGTGGGCTCAAAGAGAAATTTAGTCAATGCATTTTCTTGCTCATGCAACATGTTAGCATATATGCACCTAAATACTGAATGCTTTCGTATAAAAAGTGGTACATGCATTCATTGACAACTTCTAGGTATAAATGATATTAAATGTGATTTTATGATAATGAGGAGTAGAAGGACTAGAAAGAGAGATTTTGGTATAAGTTGTGATAAGGAAAGATTTAGAAATAAGATGGGTAGTGATCTGGAAAATGTTCACTGAGTGTGCTTCGGTCCGTTAGCCATAACGTCTTCTCTAGTTATCCAAACGAGATGATTCTTAATTTAGATTAAACTACTACATTTCTTATGAAGACATCGAATTGCAATTCTGTCTCTAAGAGTCTTAAAAGTTCATGAAGTTAAGAATTGGGTGCAGTACGTCAGTGTATGAGTGGAAAATTTATCTTCAGATTTTAGGGGCAAATTTGGGATTGATATAAATAGATTTTAGCAAGAGTGCCTCTGGAAAGTTGTAGATCTTTCTTTTATCTTTCTAACGGTATATAGTATGAAAATTTTGGACATCGAAGTTGGAAGTTATGATCTTTATAAGTGGAGATATTCTGGAGAGTGTAAAAGTAAGACGAAGTTTTAAGATGAAAAAGTAAGACGAAGTTTTAAGACGAAAAAGTAAGAAGAAGTTTTAAGACGAAATGAAAGTAAGACGAAGTTTTAAGACGCAAAAGTAAGATGCAAAAGTAAGACGAAGTGAAAATAAGACGAAGACGATACAAAAGTTCGAAGATAGAATTGGCCTTCAAGTTCTTTATAAAAGTTGTATATCTCGAATTCCTCTTTCCAATGGTCTAAAAACAAAATCAATCCGACATTATTTGCCAATGTTATGGAAATTGCGCCAAAATAGGTTCGTTTTGATTGAGGTTGTAAACATGGTTGCTTCTTTTGACCATAACTCCTTCTTTAGACATCCAAATGACTTGATTCTTGAACCATTGGATTCGTAAGACTTTTCTCTACATCTTCACCAAAATTGGAACCTATCTGAAATGAATGGAGAAAGATTGAGTGAAAAGAATGGAACGGGTACAATGAGTGTGCTCTTAAAGGATATGAACTAGTGTTATCCCACTGAACATACTTCAGTATTTTGATGATTTCGGGACCAGTAGAACTCCAAATGAGATTATTTCTGATTTGTGATAAACTAGAGACATGGAGCTACAAATGGTATATAGAAATTGGAATCTAATTTAGTCTCTAATATGTTTAAATTCCATATGGAAGTTGTGCATAGTATACTGTTATGGACAAGAGCAGTCCAAAAATGTTTGAAGTATATCTTTTAAATCACTGAACCAAATTGTATGATTTTGGTGTCATTAGAAACGTAAGACAACAAGGGAGATTTTTCTAGAAGAAATGTATGTTAGAATGTTCAAGGGTATAGTTGGCAAGACACTTAAGTATAAAAGATTTAAGGCATAAATAGATGGGCAAATGAGACAATTCTCAATCATTAAGGGCATTATTGGAAGAAGAAGTGTTGTCTTGCTTATAAATGGAGAAGAAAAACGTGAATGAGAAGATTCTAGAGAAGCAAAATGCATGGATGAGAAAAGAGATAAGAGAGAGAAAACATAAAAAAAAGAATGAAAGAGAGAAAGAAGAGAGTTGAGCTAGGGTTTTGAGCTAGCTTTTAATTCTTCTTCATCTTCAAGAAAGATTTTGAAGTTAATCAAGAAGAGAAAAAGAAGAGGAAGGAAAGAGCTTCCATTGGAGCTAAAGATCTCTTCATTTGGTGGAGAATCAAGGTTAAACATCTGCTTATAGGCGTATCCAGAATTTGGAAGCAACTGATATTTTGGAGCATACTGTGAGTAGACCGAGATGGTCTCACTTCATTATTTGTTATTTGAATTTTTGTATTATATGACTATTGAACGATTATGTAAATATGGTTGTTAAATGTGTTAGGAATGCGTATATGCATATGAAGGAAAGTGATTGAATGGGATATGCAAATGTGAGTGATGCACTCCATTGTATGAATGCATGAAATATAACGGTAGTTGTGACCAGAGTAGCCAACGATTAGAGCTTAAAGCTCAACGAATAAAAATGAGCCTCGAGCTCAAAAGTTATTCAGAGCCTCAGGCTCAACATTTAATGAGCCCTGTATCCCCCAAGTGGATAAGGGACAGTTGTCAATGAGCCCTATATGGGACAATTTAGGCACTCGGTCACAACAAAGTAACAAATGAGAAGTGAGTCTCATGTGCATTGCATATGCATAATATGAATGACTAAGTGTATTGAATGTGAAATAATGTGAAATAATGTGAAATGTGAGATAAAATGAGATGTGAGAATTATTTGTTATGTGAATGGATGAGCCATCGATGATGGTCACTCATTGAGTTCGCAAAAACTCACCCAAAAATTGCAAATATTTTTTAGGATCAGAAGAATACCCTGTTAGGCCAACGGAAGTATACCTACAGCATTCAAGTGAAGGATAAAGGTCGGGATTAGTTCGCGTCTGCATTGCATTTCTCTATTTTTGTATTGAACTATATCTTCCGCAACTTTTTGTATAAATCTGTATTCCGAAATGATTCGAGTGTTTTGTAATTGTGAAAGGGGCCCAAATGGCTGTTGAAAATTTTATTAATGGTTTTGTGTTAATTGACAATGTTTATGAATGAATGTGGGCCCAATTTGAGTATCGATTTTCATATATTATGTTTGTGGTTTCAAAAAAATATTATACCAATTTTTGACTGATTGAGTGCTTTAGCAAGCCACCCTCGCAGGGCACGGACTCAGATATCATCCACAATGTCGGGTTCGGGTCATTGCGGGAGTGGGGTGCTACATGTTATATGTATTTTGTATCGTTTTATTATAGTTTTGAATTTTTCTACAAACAGTTCTCAAAAACCTTTTGTTGACTTTTCTCTTTTCTCTTTTCTCTTTTCTCTTTTCTCTTTTCTCTGTGGATCTATTGAAAACAGTCTCTCTACCAGTTAGGGGCCAGGCTACATACTTTTGGACCTCTCCAGATGCCGAATCTTAGCAGGAATTCTACCAAGATATTGTTGTTATTATTATTATCGTTGTTGCTGTTGTTATTATTGTTGCCTCTATATAGCCATCATGTAAGCCTCATGTTCCCTAAGCACTAAAATGTGTCACAAAATCAACATTTAATATGCTACTATGTAGGTTCCATGTTCAATTGCAATTTAATATTGCCGATAATGCTTACGATGAATATTTTTTGCCTCTCCTCTTAATTTTCTCTCCATAATCTCACTTCCCTCTAATCTCTTAGCTTAATGTCCATTTACCCACTCCTTTTCCATCACTTTCACTCACCAAACATCCAATTGTAGAGTTTTGTTTGCTAGTCTTCAAAGAATTTCCAATTCTATATATTTAGGGATTAGGTTAAATTTAAGCAATTTTTTCTGTGTTTTCATCCTTAATTATGTTGAATTAAATGTATGTTCCTCCTTTAGCATTTATGTTTTATACCTCATTATAGATTGATTGGATGAGAAATTTATGTCTTACATTTTTAGAATTTTTATAAATCCACTTGTTGGGGAACTATTAGGATTATGTTGCATGAATTACTATTTGAATTTAGGTGTTGAAGGGTTGTTTAATGAAATTACGGGATGAAAATGGTTAATTATGGACTTTCTTGACATAACTCCTTGTTTGCTTATAATGATTTACCTTTTTTACCTCTAATTGTTATGATGTTTGGTTGACAAATGGTTGAAATTGGGATTTTATGATAAGTTGATATAGGATGTTAATTGAAGTTAAGAGCAAACTTTTGAAAATTGGCTTTATTGTTTTGTTTATTAATGGATGGAAGTGGCATGTTGAATCATGAGGCTAATAGGCTATGGAATGCTATTGATTTGTTAGGTTTTTACATTAGTAATTAATGAGTTAGTTGGGACTTAATGTCATATTCATTTTAAAGGTTATGGAATTTTCAATTGAAACACTCTTGATGTTAGGTGCTAAATGGACTCACTTTAGACTTTTTTTTCGAAAATGAGAATACAATTATTATGATTATGGCTATTATTCCTTAAGCTGACTTTTAAATATGATGAGATATATGATGGACATGGTATATTATAGGTGGGAGACAGAGCAACCTCACTGAAAGAAACACAAAGATCCTCCTTCTACATCATAGGAGGTTACTTATATAGATATTGAGCCCTAATACTCGCTACAATAGATATCCCATCTAATGTGCCACTTAAAGGATAGCCCAGTCTTCCACTCTTCCATGTCCTTCAATTAAAGCAATACTAGACCCTTTAAATGAAGAAATTTGAGGCATTGTGGCATACAGACTAGTAATTCTTAAGAGAGCTAAATTTAAAGACAAAGGTGCAAAGGATAGTGGATTTTGAAGATTGATTAGAGTCCTTTCGGATCTGAGAGCAAGTGTATTAGGATATGCTACTAAAGATCATGTGTATGTTTTAATTAAATGAAAGAAAATTATTTATAATGATGACTTAATAATACAATTCTAGATAAAGGCGTTCATCATAATTTCAGGCACAACCAATTCAGTGTTCATTCAAGATTTCATACACAGGATTATATGCACATTATCCATCTTGATTGGACTCAAGTTGATTGGGATCCCCTATGTATTGATTCCATAAATTATTAGCATGCAGTAGCCATTGTGGAGCCTTATTCTCCCACTAGGTCTAAGGCTTCTAACTTCTATTTCCCTACTGTAAGGCACGTGTATAAGTTATTCATATATTCATTATGTGCTCAACATGACAATATAAGTATAATGACTCACCCAGACTTATTTTTCTTGGAGGACATGAGACATCGAGTGTGATGCCATTTAGGGCATGCCTTTATTCAACTTATAAGGGGCTACTTTTATTGACTAAACTTTGATGTGATCAAAGGCGAGTTAGTTATAACCCGATTAGAGAGGAGGCGTTGAGAGATTTGATGGTTCTTCTCACTTCCTTCTATATCAATATAGATATTTTAGGGGTAATAAGGATAGTTGAGCTATAGGAAAATGTGTATAGACAACAATTTGCCCTGATTAAAGCATTACTAAGAATAATGGAGGACATATCCATACAGAGAGATCAGGTTGGGTGTGAAGAGCAAAAGAAAACACCTACACCACCTCAAACTCCAAGCACTTTGACAGCACACCTACCACTCATTATAGTATATATTGACTAGTATATGCATTAAATTAGAGACATTCAGTAAGGTTGGGCATTATATATGTTGGGCCCGGGTCCCGTTTCCTATCACGAGGCGACCGCTCAGGGTCGTTGGGTAAGGATCACGCGAGGGGAGGGTCGAAAACATTCAAGGTTAAAGGATCAGCAGCGTAGAAAGATGGCGGGTTCGCTGTGGCGACAAAATGCTCGCCATGGCGAACGCCTCGCAGGAGAGTGTTCGCCGCGGCCAAACTTTCGCTTCGCCGCGGCGAACTCTCACGGGAAGCGCCCCTCACCCTTTGGAAAAGCACGCCGCGGCGAACTCCCAATTTCTGAAACCCGACTCCCAACATTTAGCAATCCATACTAATACATGCACTTTCATTCTAACTAAAAGCTAAACACACTCATAAACAAAAGGAACTTCAATCCTTCATGTCATTACAATTTTCAAAGAGATTGAACAAACTTTGCTAACATAACATCATACATATCAAAGCTTAAAATAAAATACATAAGGATGCTCACTGTTGATATGCTTGTAAAGCTAACCAAAATCACTAACTTAGTACAAAAGTCTCTAACTATCTTGGAGTTTCTGATGCC
>JAOTBA010000009.1:14151278-14164635 GCA_025629845.1 Erythroxylum squamatum | reverse complement strand
ATGTTGAACAAGTTTATAAGCAAGGATTTAAGGTGGGTTTCGTGTTTATGATAGAATTAATGAGCTATAAATATTTTTTAAAGCAAGAAAATAAAATGATTTTAAATTACTCCATGATGGTTGCATTCATTGCTTTTGATTGAGAAATTGCTATAATTGTGGCATTCATTGTTTTTTATTTGAGAAATTACCATGTGAATTTGGTTGATGGAAATGTGTTTGAAATGTTACATGCTTATGAAAATCAAGTTTTCGAAATTTTGCCATTTGGGCAATCTGTTTTCAAGACATAAATTACATGTTATGTGGGTTTGCGGTGGTCCCCTAAGTATGTCAAGTGCGCACTTGTCAAAGGCTTCTCCCACCTGTCCGCTAGTGGCATGGAGCTCCTTCACGAACTCCCTTAAGTTCACGGCTACGCAAAACCATTTTGTGGGATTGCGCTAGTACGTTCTATTCACGGCTACACAGGACCGCTATGCGGGAATGCGTAGTACGTTCTGTTACGGACTACCCAAACCATTCTGATGTGTTATGTATTTATGATCTGTGACAAGTTTTGATGCATTCATGATTTATGAACAAGTTGAAAAATGCATTAATTGTGTTGTTTGTGATTTTGAGTATATGACAAGAATTTTGAAAGAAACATGCGTTTTATGACTCAAAAAGGAAATTTTCATGATAAAGAATATTTGAACAGTTTTGTTTGTTATTTGTTATAAGCATGTTACCCACGGGCTTTTAAAGTTCACCCCCCTCTCTTTCCCCAATTCAGGTGTTGACCAAGAAACAGAGTGAGAATCAAGGCATTATTTCGGACTTTGCATGTTTGTCATATTTTGGAATAATTGATGTAAATACAAAGCTGTAATTGCATTTTGAGCAATTGAATGATGTAATTTGTGATTTTGTGAAATATTGTAATATGGCTTGGAAATGCCATTGGAGCTTGTAAACTCATATATATGATGTTAATGGAATGTGAATTTGGGTATGTATGATTGTGAAATTGGAATGTGAATTTGGGTATGTATGATTGTGAAATTGGAGTGTGAATTTGGGTATGGATCAAGGTTGGAGTTAAAATGTGAATTAATTAAGAATGAGATTACATTGGAATTGCATAATTGAAGTAGTAACCCATGTGAGTTGATGAACTTTGCATATGAATTGATATATATATATATATATAAGTGGAGCAATATGGACAAGAAAGATAGAAATGTTACGAATGATGCGATGCTATTGAATATAAAGATCTAAATGAATTGAGATTAAGAGTTTGATGAATTCCAAGTGTTAGTTGAATTGTTAATAATGATGTTGTAAATGAAGAAGTAAAATTAGGAAGGTTTTGTAAGCTTTAACAGTGGTGAGATTTGTGTTCAGGATTCAAGGGAAATTTTGGAAAAATCTGAGTAGAATTAGTAAAAATGGCCTTCTTAGAAGTTGTAGAAGATCTCTTTATCTTTCAAAAGCTCTAAAGTTTGTAAATTTTGGGTATCGGAGTTGAGAGATATGAATGTTACAAGTTATGATGTTGCATGGAGTGTATGAACATGACAACTATGAGGTATGATGAGAAATTGTGGTTTTGATGAATCAAATGAGACAAGGTTTGAGAGTTTGATGAGATAAATTTTATGTTTGAATGGTTATGAAGTGATTTTGCATGATAAGAAGTGAAATTGTGAAGATTATAAGTGTTTATGATGTTAGGATGGTTGTAGGAAGCATAAAAGAAGGTTTTGAGGGGTTTTGGGAAGCCCCATGTCCGTTTAACAGACATAAGGTCCGTTTAACAGACCTTCTTGGGTGTGAAAACACCCCTTGGCCAGTCTATGTCCGTTAAACGGACATGGATGTCATGGATGTCCATTTAACGGACATTCTCAGGTCATTTGGCCCCCTAAGCCCGATACATGTCAGTTAAACTGACATGCATGTCCGTTTAACGGACATTCACGGGAAAGATGGCGATTTTTGACACTGTTAGAGACAGAATCAGGTTTTTTGGTCTTCAGTAAAGTTGTATCTCTTGAAGTATACTTTCTAATGGTCTAAAAATGAAATCAATCAGACTTCTAGATTGAAAGTTATGACGATTGCGCCAAGAGAGTTTCAAATCGATTTAAGGTATGAACACGGTCTATTCTTTTGGTCATAACTCCTTCATCCAAACTCCAATTGAGGTGCTTCTTAGACCAATAGATTCCTAAGACATGTATCTTTCTCTCCATAAAAATTTGCATCATTTGGAGTAGATTTGAGAAAGTTTGCATAAAAGTAAGTAAGAGGTCTGTTAGGAGGTCATGATTAGGGTTTGATCAGACTTGAGTTTTTTGAGCATATCTTGAGCTATAGAGCTCCAATTGAGGTGATTCTTGTTTCGGAATAAACAAGAGACATAGGGATATGATTTCTATGAAGAAGTCAAGTTGAAGTTCTGATTTAAAGATTTCGAAATTCTGTTCACAAGCAGGAGAAATGAGTTCAAGCATGGTGACTGTTTTGTCCACACCATTGAACAAGTTGAGAGTCAATTTTTGGGATGTTATGTCGAAAAGAAAAATATATGATGGCTAATGAGGGTTTAATGCAATAACCCTTCAAGGTAATATGCACGCTCATGTTTCATGATTTAAGCAAGAGTTGGATTCCGGAATCAAGCGGGGTCCAACAGATGTATGTTTGAGCAAAAGAGTTGGATTCCGGAGACGGGATCCAACACCAACTCTAGTGGTGACGATTAGCAACTTAGCTCCTAAATGTGTGCTCATTTTTGATGCAATCAAAGAGAGTATGTTTAATGAAGAAATCAGAAGAAAGGAGATTGAAGTTGACAACGTGCTGACTTTTGTGACAAAAAGTAGGGGGAGGAATAAGAGTAGGGGTCCCAATGATCTTAGCAAGTCTAAAAACAGTTCAAAGTCTAAAGGTGACAAAAAAGTGAAGACGTGTCATTGTTACGATGAGCCAGGACACATTAAAAGGTTTTGCTATAAGTGGTAGAGGGATCAAAAAAAGGAAGCTCATCAGGATGATGATGATGATGAGAGTACAACTGCAACTATTTCAAGTATGGATGAAGAGGTGACACTAGTTTGTGCAACTAGTGAATGCTTTCGTGTCAATAATGTTGGTTCAGAATGGCTAATTGTCACGTCAACTTCTTATCATTGTGTTCCGAAGAAAGAGTACTTCTCAAGCTACAAGAGCGAAGATTTTGGGAGCGTCAAGATGGGAAATCAAAGCTCTGCCAAGATAGTCAGTATGGGTAATATCTGAGTTCAAAAAAATGTCATATGCTTACTGACCTTGAGAGATGTATAACACATCCCTGATCTAAGGCTAAATCTGTTATCAATGAATGTGTTAGATCAAGAAGGATTTAAACACACTTTTGGGGGTAAGAAGTGGAAGGATTTAAACACACTTAGGCTCTATTTTAGAAATAAAGGCTACATTAGCTTCTCTTCTGAATTTAGACCTAGTTCTCACACCTTCTGAAGTTTCTCCTATAATCAGATTTTCTGAGTGAGAAGTCTTATATCTCTAATCCTTTTTCAGACCAAGATTTTCAGAAATATCTTCTACTTTTTCTAGAGGAGTATCTGATGGTGACACATTTTACTATCAACCAAGGGTACTGAGAGGGTTTCATTACCAGTATCATTCCTTCTATTTGGTTGAGAGCTATCATCAAATTTGACATGAATAGATTCTTCAACAAACTTAGAAGCAAGATTATAAACCCTATAAGCTTTAGAAGATAAAGAATATACTAGAAAATTCCTGAATAGACCTTAGAATCAAATTTATCCAAAATTTATTTTGTATTTAATATAGTACATGTCCAACCAAATGGATGGAAGTAAGAGATATTAGGCTTCCTTCCTGTCCATAACTCATATGAAGTTTTCTTTAACAAAGGTCGCAGAAGTATTCTATTTTGAATATAACAAGCTGTATTAACAGCTTCTGCCCAGAAATACTTAGGAAGATCCATTTCACAAAGCATGGTTCTAGCCATCTCCTGAATCGTCCTGTTCTTTCTTTCTACAACTCTATTCTGTTGTGGAGTTCTAGGAGTAGAGAAATTATGAAAAATTCCATTCTCTTCACAAAATATTTTGAATTTTTTTCTCAAACTCACCACCATGATCACTTAATTCCAGCAATAGCAACTCCTTTTTCATTTTGTAACTTTTTGGAAAGCACTTTAAAATATTTAAAAGATTCATCCTTATGTGATAAAAATAATATCCAACAAAATCTAGTGAAGTCATCAAAAATTACGAGACCATACTTCTTTCTGCCAAGACTTAATGTCCTAGTTGGACCAAATAAATCTCTATGTAACAACTCTAGAGGTCTAGACGAAGTTACAATGTTTTTAGAAGAAATCCTTGTTAAAACTTATTTTCGGTAAACCTCCTACCAAATCATGCTTAATCAACTTGGAAATATGTTTAAAACTAACATGACCTAGCTTTTATGCCAAATCAATTTTTCTTCATCTATTGATATAAAACAAGAAACATTTTGACTTTGCAAATCTTCTAAATTAATCTTATAACGATTGTTTCATCTTTTAGCAAAGAAGAATATGGAATCATCCTTGTTTTTGACTACATAAGAATTTTGATTAAAGGATATTTCAAAACCAGAATCACATAATTGACTGACACTAATCAAATTATGTTTTAAACCATCAACTAGTAGAACATTATCAATAGATGCAAAGGAATCTTTATCCATTTTACCGATTCCAATTATTTTGCCCTGATGCTTGTTTCCAAAAGTTACTAATCCTCCCTTCTTATTTTGAATATCTAGGAACATAGACTTTCTTCCTGTCATCTATCGCGAGCATCCACTGTCTAAATATCATTGATGCTAGTTTCTTTTTCCAAGGAAGGAGATCTATAGTAGATATTATGTTTTTCTTAGGTACCCAGATTTTCTTGGGTCCTTTGGGGTTAGTCTTATGATAATTCATAGAATGATAATAAGACGACTGGTGATATTTCTTTCTATAAGGAACAAAATTCTTTTTGTAAAGAGTGTTGCTATTAGTAAATCCTAATCCACTCTTATCATTCGGGTGTTTATAACTTCCAATCATGTCATTCATCTTTTTTGTACTTTCAGTAAACATTGATAGATCTGCTGAAAGAGTATTAATCCTTTATTTCAGCTGACTGATTTCCTCAAATCTGTCTATAGTCACTCGTTTCTTCATATCGTCTACTTGTTTCTTAAGGCAGGCGTTTTCTTTCTCTAACATTTGCGTGTTCTTCAAGTTTTTGACAAACTATTTCCTTAAAGATCTATACTGCTTTAGTATAGCATGTGAATCTTCTAACAATTCTAAATATGCATCTTGTAGTTCATCAAAGTTAGAAGTTACCTCCTAGTCACCTTCTTTTTCAGCTACTAAGCAAATATTTGCTTGTACTGATGCTTCTGAATCAGACTTAGATTCGGATGAATCCAAATCTTCCAAGATTGCCATCATGCTCTTCTTATTTTCTTTATTTTTCTTTGATTTTCTTCTCAGCAAAGGATATTCAGACTTGTAGTATCCTGGTTTGTTGCATTCATTTTAAATAATAGATGTCTTCTCGTTCTTGCCTTCATCTTTGCTATTCTTCTTAAAAGAAAACTCTTTATTTTCTTTTGCTTTCTTCTTCCACATTCTTCTGATCTTTCTCGAAATGAAAGATAATTCATCATCATCTTCACTTGATTCTTGTTCAGATTCACTGGCATCATCATCCTTGATTTCTTCAATCTTCAATGCTTTTGTCGATGAACTTCTCTTTTTTTGAGTCTTGTGATTTTTCTGCCTAGCCTTTAATGCTATAGATTTGTCTCATCTGGGATTATCTTCTACATCAAGCTCTACTTCGTGTATCTTCAAAGAACCAAGCAGCTCATCAAGCTTTAATACACTTAAGTCCTTGGCTTCTTGTACTGCAGTGACTTTGGGTCTCCATCTTTTTGGCAGGCTTCTAAGAATCTTCCTAACATGGTCTTGATTGTCATAGATTCTTCCAAGAGCTTTAAGTCCATTAATGATAGTTTGAAATCGTCCAAACATTTGATCAATAGACTCATCTTTCTTCATCTTGAACAGCTCATACTTGTGTACAAGAATACTAATCTTGGACTCTTTCACCTGGTTTGTGCCTTCATGTACGATGGATAGAGTACCCCACATCTCCTTTGCAGTGTCGCATCCATGAACTTTGTCGTATTCACTTCTGCTTAACGTACAACTCAGAAAGAACTTAACCTTTGAATTTAGTTGAAATCTAGCTTTATGTTCGGCTGTCCATCTGATACGAGGAATGTTATTTCTTTCGTCATCCATCGGTATGTATGGTCCATTCTCGATGATGCCCAATGATCAATGTGTGTGGATTCTATGAAGAGCCACATCCTGTCCTTCCAATAATGATAATCCTTACCATTGAATGCAGGAGGTCTTGTGATGGAGGTTCCTTCAGTTATAAAAACATGTGATTCAGCCATGGATCTTTGTCCTCACTTTGTAACGGTGGTTCTTGGAAACCGAGCTCTGATACCAACTGAAGTAAGTCACTTGTTAGTATAGAATTTACGAACAATATACAAAATGCACAAGAAGGGGGGGAGGTTGAATTGTGTATCCTTTTTGTGAATACAAACCCCTTTGATATTTCTTTAAAAGTGAACTTTGAATAGCTACGTGATTAAATCGCAAATAACTTCTATATACTTGTATAAGACCAATAAAACTTAAAGTAAAGAGATAGAGAGTAGACTCGACGATTTTATCATGGTTCACCCCAAACCTTGGGCTACGTCTAGTCCTCAGAATTCTTCTAAGATTTCACTACTCTTCTCAAAATGTACAAGTATTCTTTCTCTTACAGAGCCTCTTCAAGCTTTTGTTACAGTATATATTGCTCTCGTATATCGCACAATGAATACAACCTTTTCTATGTAACTAATAGCTTGAAAGCTTAAAGATCAAAAACTAGTTCAGTCTTCGACTACGACTTGTATTTATAACTTTCATCTCCAATTGCTTCTTTATAACCTCTTATTGTTTCTTATAGAAATGATTATTCAGTTGAGTTCAGTAACTAACTCCAACTATCGATTTGTCCGATGTACTAGCGTCTCTTCGTTTTCACATCGTCTGTGTTTTTGAACTTCTGCGTTTTGAACTTCTTCTGTGTTTTGAACTTCTTCTGTGTTTCTCCACTTCTTCTGTGTTTTCAGCTTCTTCTGTGTTTCTCCACTTCTTCTGTGTTTTTCACGCTTCTTCTGTGTTTTCAACTTCTTCTGTGTTTTCAGTGCTTCTTCTGTGTTTTGCTGCACGCTTAACACACGTATCAAAATAGTTAATTTATTTCTAATATTATTATTATTTACTTGTCACGAAAATTAATAGACGATAGGCGTGAAGTCATCTTGACTTAACATGATTTGCATAGCATAACTGAGTGACATGCCCAACTTAGTGGGAGCTATGCTATGACACACATTTCATACTGTGTGTGCTATATAACGACCTTCTTGTGGAGTGACAGTTAAATCCCTTTCTCTGTCACTGTATGATCCCATAGACTTTAATGTCTAATTGAATGAAATCTCTCGACTTAGAACTATGATATGAAGTCAAGGCTTGATGTTGCTACTTTAGTGTATTTTTTCAAGGGCTAAGATGTATACAGTCCAGCGAAGTACATTAGGAAAACAATTAAGCTAAGATTGATTATTATGAGTGTCTAAGGAAGAATCTTTTCCTTCATCACCATATCAGCCCCGACGATTATGCTTGGTGTATAATCAAATGATATATCTATAAGCATAAAGGGACAATGTATGCGTTTGGTGATATTTTGGATGATTTGGGATATCATGACTATGTGAAAGTGTTATGTTAGTTAGATGGTGACTTAATATAATACTACGGGTTCTTTAGTGGTCGCACATCTCATTCTCAGTATGACACGTGAAATTTTAGAAAAAAGATGTAACTCGTGGCTTATGTGGCCGAGTGGGAGTTGTTGACAGTTATATACAAACAGCCACATATATATCATATAGATAAAACTTTCGTTAGTTTTCTTCTCTAATATAAAAGGAAGAAGTTGGCTGGTTTTATTTGGTTGTTTTAAAGACAACGAATATATTAGAATCCAAATAAGTTTTGGATCTCTCTTTTACTCTCTGCAATTTTCTAAATCTGGAGAAAACTTCCTTTATCCTTCCTCACGTGAATCACACCATCAAGGGTTAGAGTTTGGATTGTGGATTAACGGTAACTCAAGTAGCCAATCGTAAAACGTGGATTATCAAACAGGGAATCGATCAACCGCTTCTACATTAAGGTTAATCCTTATTTATAAATCGACATATGAGTTTGTAATTATTTGTTGTGAAATATATTGATATAAGATATTATTTTATCCAAAATATAGTTCTTATCGATATTATTGTAAAGAAAATGAATAATGTAGATAATTTACTTGATAAGACGACTAGGTGTCGTCCTATATCTTATTTCAATTAATACTAGAACTTAGCTCAAATTCTTGACCATTGAAAGGCATATTTGAAAAAAAGAAAAAAGAGAGGAAGAATGTGGATCATTAAACCTGGATGAAAATATAAAAAGAATGTTGAATGGTCTTTTTACAAGTTACTCAAAAATTAATTTCTAAGTTAAAGACTTCATCCGGTCAAGTTTGACCCATGCTATCTCTGGTTTAGGCAGCACCGCTTGAATTATTATTATTTTTAAAAATAAAATCAAAACGATGTCGCTTAGATTATTATTCATTAGGCAGGGGTTGGGTAGGGGTCAGGTCGGGCTAAAACTGTTATCTCTAAATTAAAGAGAATAAATTCTTCTTGTTCTATTTTTAAATGGGAAAAAAATTGGTTCAAACTATTCGATTAGATACAATTTAAAATCAAAATTGGAGTTAAGAAGTTAAACTAAAATTTGATTAAAAATCTTGATTATCTTTATTAAAATAATATCAATTTAGTAACGATTGAAACAAAATTTAACCAATTCAAATTATACGACTTCATCAAAATTTTAATCAAGAATAAATTATTCTCAGAGTGTATCAAATGAGACCCAAATCACCTTCGACTTGATTTATTATCATCTCTAATTAATGTATTATAACAAACTCATAAAATTAAGAATTAAACTTGGTTGATATATTTTACACAAACAATATTCAATGAAAATCTAGTTGAATTTGAATGTTGAGAGAGACATTAATTTAATAATTTAATTTGATAAAAAAGTCACTTGATTTTTGTAATAATTTAATTTATAATTTAGTGTAGTATTTTGAAAATCCTTATATTTTAATTTATATAAAATGTATTATTTTTATTAAAAACAGAAAATTAATAAAATATAAAACAAATAAATTAAATACGAGATTTAAAAATCGTAAGAACATTTAAAAAATAAACCTAAACCAGACGTGACATGGATGTTTTACCCGATAACTAAATTGCAGTACAAGTGATGATGGGCCAAATGGGAAACATGAGCCCATAAATGAGTCATCCTCATTTGAACCTGCTTACTTTTGGTTATTTTGACGTTTGAGGCGCGTCGCTGTCTCAGGTTTTTGCTTAGTGGGGTTTGGACTTTGGATTCCAAACAGAGCAAGCAAGCAAGCACCAAGCGGTCTCTTCGTGATTCTTCTTCAGCTTAGCTGCTGCTGACTGGAGATGGGGAAAGAAGGAGACCTCTGGGATGACTCCGCTTTAGTTAACGCCTTCGACGATGCCATGTCCAAGTATAAGGTATATTTATACACTTGTATAAGGTATATTTATACACTTTGTATCTGTAAGCACACGCATCTTTATACACTGTGAGGGAAGTGACTTGTTAGAAGATGTTATTTGATCTGACGTTTGATATCTTCTTAATTAATTTAATTCCTTGTTAATTAGATTAGTTCATTAGGTTGGATGAGTGAATGATTGAGCATGAGCTGGTTTTGGTTAACTTGGGTTTATCTACTTATGTGAAATAAACAACGCTCCTGTAGCGGATTTAGGTATATAAAATAGGAAAGTTATTCGTGTGATATTTTTGCATTCTGTGTTGTTGGTACTTTAGGTAATTGCTACAAGTAATTAATACTTGATCTGCTGGGTTTTGGTTTTAGCAATTCTAAGAGCAAGGAGTTGGAGATTTTAATTTCACAACTTTCCCTAATGTCCTTGTTTTTTTCCGTCTGGATACAAGTAAAACTATTTTTCATTTAGTTTTTGATTATGTGAAGATGTAAATTGAATATGGGAGAAAAGAGCTTTCCTAAGGGCTTAAATGTTAAAGTAGCGCTTTCATTCACCTGGACATGAATGAGATGGGACACACTTATTTGCTTATCATGAACGCCAATTTCCTAACTTTTTTGTTTTTCTCAGTTCTAAATATTGCTTATTTGTGACCACGATTCAAGCTGTTTCATGATTTTGTTATGTTTCGAGTTTTGGTAGCCTAGACATTATAAAGATTTAATCTTCCTTTTGTATGTTCTTTCCAGAAAATGCATGGCATGCACAGCAAGGACTATTCCACTGATATAGGAAAAGTTGCTGGTAATACTGTGGAGAATGCTTCTTCAAATGATGCAATAGAATGCGGGACAGTAAGGTACCTTGTAATGCCATTGATATATTTAGTTCATAATTCTTGCATCTGAGTTTTTACAGAACTGATCATTTACTTTGACATTTTTACAGCTCATACAATTAATTTGCTTAAAGTGTGGCCTTTTTAAGCACAGAAACAATGAGCTAGAATGCATCCTTCAGTAAATGAATCTGTTGAAATAGTTCTCTCTCAATTCCTCATCTTTATGCCAACACTATACCTATTTTGGAGATTACATTAACTGATTAATTTTCTTTTTCTTTCTTGTGCGTTGTAAAACATAGGGAGGAAGATGATAATAATTATGCCACATCAGGTGAAATGCTTGAGCTGGGAGAGGCAACAAATTCTGTAACCGATCATGGTGCTGGTTCTCTGACCAACAAACCCTATAAAATTTTTTCAAAAAAGTTTTAACGCAATCAGTTAATTGCTGTGTTTTTTTCACAAGGTTTGGAAGAATATAACCAGTTACTCAGTCAGTACTATGAACTTGAGGAAAAGAGGCAAGTAATTCTACAGAAGCTTCATCAATTAAGTGGTTATGATACACAATATCCTGTTGAAGGCTCTGGTTCTGGTGAACAAGGTGGTTTCTGATCAACTTCTCAAGATTATTTGGTTCCTGCAAACCAAGCCTCTCTCTTGAATTTAATTGGTTCTTCTTGCTGTTGTATTTTTCATTGTTATGTGGCTCCATGCACCTCGTCCGCTGCTTGTACATTAGATGGGACATGTGTTAATAAAGCATGTACTGATTCTACTGTAGTGACAAATCCTCAAAATTCTTTTGCTCCTGTAAATGACGACATTTCTAAGATAGCATTGGGAGCTGCGGAAAGAG
The DNA here is from genome assembly GCA_025629845.1 of Erythroxylum squamatum. NCBI lineage: Eukaryota > Viridiplantae > Streptophyta > Magnoliopsida > Malpighiales > Erythroxylaceae > Erythroxylum > Erythroxylum squamatum. Next base: position 14,153,089 of record JAOTBA010000009.1, on the reverse strand, counting down.
CAATATCCTCCATGAAGATGAGCAACTCTAACATTTCTGGTTCAAAAGGTCAGCTCCTCTCCATATTATAATTATTGCAGGAATCTTTTTATGAAATTTGCTTCTATTTTGGAATCAACAGGACAAAAAAAATAGTAATACGCAGATAGAATTAGTAATAAAGGCTTAAGTTACCTAAATCTCTGCATATAAGTAACAGAATTAAGCACTGACATGAACCCAATCAAACCTTTAAGTTTCTTTTTGGGCAATTAAAACTTTCTTGATTTTTCTTTAGCAAATTGCAATCTCCAGTAAGTACTGATGCAGCTCTTACTCTGCTCTGGAGAGAATAAAGAAGTGCTTTGTACATTTGATTGACATTGTTTGATTGTTTTGATCTGAGAAACATTGATTGCTTGCTATGAATATCTTTCTTCTTATAAATTCCTAGTTCTAAACGTATTACACCTTACTTATGGAAAGGGGTAAAAGTCCAGGAATAAATGCTGAAAATAGGAAAGTATTGCTTGATATTATTAGATTTTTCAAAAGTATCATATTCATGAAGCAGAAACACGTGCATATTTTCTTGATAGAACTTTCACTCTTTGGGTTCATGTTTTCCAGATGCAGAGCATGTGGCAAAGACAGGTCAAGAAGAGGAAACGGTTCAAAGTACAAGCTGTGAAACAGATCTAAGTGTTGTTTTAAATGCATGGTACTCCGCTGGCTTCTATTCCGGCAAGTAAGTAGACATCATGTCTTACTTGCCATCATGTCCTTTATGATAAAAACCGCAAAATGTTGCTTAAATTAAAAAAGAACCTAAACTTGCTAAGAGTCGATTCGGAAATGCTTGCAAGAGAGTTATCTATGAATAAAAAGCCTTACCTTTGTGTACGATGTTTTTAGTCTGTACATAAAGCATTCATGATGCACGCTTGTGAGGTTTGTTTTGCATATCAAGATATGAATAGATAATGCTACTTCAAATCAAACATATGAGTGATTGATTGTTGTCAGTGAGGAGTTTACTACCCTGCGGCTATCAGGGGTTGTGCAGAATCAGAGCCCTGTAGATTTTACTGATTTCAGTGTGCACAATTGCAATGCTTTGTTGGTTGTTATCGTTTGTATCTTGACCTCTTGAATTTTGGCATGTTGACATAGGTATCTTACAGAGCAATCTATTGCGAAGAAGCGTCTTGACTAGGTCTTGAATTGTAAAATTAACGAGAGGACCTAAGATTTTTACCAATATTGAGTACAAGCTGCATGATTCTCAATTGAAGTTGCCGAGTATATAAGCAGCGTGGCCGATTATTTGTGTGATTACACCAGTCGCTAAACGTGTAAGAACAATTTTGATTTTTATATTGTTTGATCATTTACGCTATGCAACTATGACTTTCGAATTGTTATTGGTATAGAGGGAGAGAAGGGATGGATGCGAAAGTAGAAACACTATGTACATGCTAGAACTACTAGTATTCAATCACTAAGTTATTGATCCACTTACTAAACTTGACCTATTATGATTTTGATTTAATTTTTGTATTTCAGGCTTTCCTATGACTAAATCTAGTCGGACTTGAGTACTGTTTAGGGTGCCGCTATTAGCACTCCGTTGATTTATAATAGCACTCCCACCATATTGTTTTAAATGCAAAGAGACAAAATTGCTCCTAACATGACAGCAATTCCTTCCCTGCCTCTAGCAGCATCTTCATCTGAATTCAACTTGACCGAAATGTGAATTAACCTCTCATTAATTCGCTTAATCTCATCTAACAGAAGCTGCAAAAGGAAACACAACCCAAATGGGTAGC
>JAOTBA010000009.1:14129378-14151178 GCA_025629845.1 Erythroxylum squamatum | reverse complement strand
AATCCCCATTCTTGAATTTTTCTCTTTCTTTGCACAAGAATAATTCACCACAAATTTCTCATTTAAAGTCAATTTTACACTTCAAAATTTCAAGAAAAGTTCGGGGTTCAACAATGTTAATGGGGGAACGCCACCTTTGTAGGATACGTGTCCAGATGTCACTTAAGACGTCGGGCTCGTGAATCACCAGGGCCGGGTCCCCAACATGTTTTACCCCCATTTAGAAGATAAAACGCTTCAGAATCATTGCCATAATAAGGACAAGCCAATTTTCCTGTTGTGCTCCATCCAGACAACATGGCATATAGGACAAACCAATTTTCCTGCTATGCTCCATCCAGACAACATGGCATATGCCGGGAAATCATTAATGGTCCACATAAAAGCTACTCTCAACATAAAATTTTGTTTCAGAGACACATTATATGTCTCAACACTATATTCCCAAAGATGCTGCAATTCAAATATTAGTGGTTATAAGAATACATCAATTTTATGCTTTGGATTTGTAGGCCTTGGGACAATCACAGTCAATAACATATATGCCTCTTTCATACACATCCATGGAAGCAAATTGTAAGGAGTAATTATGATTGGCCATGATGAATATTGCTGGCAGGATTGACCAAAAGGTTAGAATGCATCTGTCGATAATCCCAACCTAACATTTTGACTTTCAGCTGCAAACTCATAATGGGTTTCATTGAAATGTTTCCATGCCAATGCATCTGATGGATGACTCATTATTCCATCTTCCTATTCGTGTTCATTATGCCATCTCATATGAGATGCAATAACATCAGAAGCATATAGTCTTTGAACTCTCAAAGTTAGGGGGAAATAATACATCCGCTTTTAGGGTACTAATTTTTGTTTCATAGAACACTTTCTAGGCTTGAACCTAGATTGACCATAAAATTTGTACTTTTGTAATTCTACATCATCTCCCCAATACAAGATACATTCCAATTTGCAGCAATCAATCTTTTCAGTAGGCAAACCAAGATCCCTAATAAGTTTCTTTATATTGTAAAAACTATCAACCATTGTGTGATCCGGAGGCAATGATTCATTATACCATTCAAGAATTTTATCAAAACTATGATCCAAAATATGCCCTTCAGACTTTATGTTCAATATTATAGCAGTTGAAGACAATTGAGTCATTGTGTCACAATTTGGCCATAATGCTTGGTCAGCTGAGTGTAGTAACTAAAAAAACTATTTTGCATGTGGGTTTGATTCTTCTTCAAGATTTTCTATATTTTCCTGAAAGGTATAACCGACTGCATTATAAACCATTTGCATTAAGGATTTTGCATTACATCCACATTATTTGTTCTAAATCCAATCCCCCTTGAAACTCATTTAAGTTTACAGACGATTGTACTTGATTACCCCTTAAGGTACTACAAATCAATGGTTCCCCATGTTGTGTCCACTTAAAATAATTAGGGACAAACCCTTTTCTCAACAAATGCCCATTAACTTCATTAATAGGAGGGAAAAGAATGTGTTTACACTTTTTACATGGGCATCTGATCTTTGGGCCATCCATATATGCAGGTTGAGAACATCATAATGAATAAAAGCTTTAACTCCCTCAACAAACTAAGGATTAATGAAACCATCAACTGTTAATCGTCTATACATCTGAGATCTATCAACATTACTCATTTTTACAAAACTGTTAATTTCAATCAATGATTCCATAGTTAGTATCCTTCATGTTCCCCAAAGTTTACAAAACATCTAAACTTTACATAACATCCCCTAAGTATTAACCAATTGAATTAATCCCCAAAGTTTACACCTATGAATCAACATAACAAATTCTCATTGTGACTCCTAGGCTCATGATATTTTTCACTGATAAGCCTCACGGGAGCTGCATCATAGGTTATGGGTTAAGGTTTATGGGTTAAGATCAAAATTATTTATGAATTGAAGATCTTTTTTTTTCTGTTTGTAATCATATACGTTAGAAGAGATTTCAAAGACGCACTTAAGGACGTGAAAGGGAAAAGCAACAGCTGCTTGATTTGGTACGGGAACCTAAAATGAATTACTTAATTTTATAAAGTTGGGATTTTTATTTGAATGGTTTAGATATTGTTACTGAAATTTAAAATTAATGTTAGAAGTTTGATATTTAACCTAAATTAATTAAGTACTAGTAACAAATATAATAAGTAAAGATAAAAATATGAATACTTTGATTAATAAATTATTGTAACATATAAAAATTACCTAAAATGTTTAGAAGAAGATTATTATTATATTAAAAAAGATGCATGTAAAGATTCGCATATGAAAAGTAAAGAGAACCTAATCATTTCAGAGAGCATCAATGAAATAACCTGTTGACAAAATTTAGATATTTGGAACTATAAGTCAAACCTATTCTATATTAATTCATTGACAAACTGAAGTTCATACCACAAACAAGTTTCGGTTGGTGCAGGCCATTTACATTAAAAATGCAGGAAGTTCAAATGGGAGGTTCAAACCACAAACGAATACCCAAATTAAACCAAGTACACAAAAACCTAGAAAATAACAAAACTCACTTACCTCAACCGACACGCAGAAGAAGTCACTTAAGCATGTGAAGGAAGAAGATGACAGAGCTAGAGTGAGTTGACGACCAAAGAAGATAACCAAAACAAAGCAAAGAAGACAACGAATTTCAAAACAGTACACAAGTGATATAAATTCATGTTCAGAAGTCTTAGTTATAGCATTTGGTTGTCACCATGTCAGGCAAGAAAATCCAGTCATATGCCTTTTAAAACATAAAAAGGATGACAAAAGTTCTCTTTTCAGTGAAGTAAAAAGATGTAAAATGACTATGCTGCAAACTATAGAAAAAAATACAAATTCAATTAAAATGTGTGGAAAATCATTGTTGACATTGTCAATTAGCAAAGGAAATGAATGTCAAAACTAAATACTTGTTGAAGCTTCTCTTCAACCTCCTTGAAAATAGAAATATTGCCAACAAATGAGTTCCTACAACCAAGCAATAACCAATAAGATCTTAGCCAGGAACATTAAGTATTTGAAAGAGATCTTAAATCAACTGGATAAACTTGAAAATATTACTTTTACATATTTTCCACTCAATTCCTTTAAATAACATCTTAACAATATGGAGGCAACAATATATACATCCATAACATACTTATTACTGAATGAACAATATAAGAAATGAAAATTTGTGGCCATAGAGGAACCTGAAACTTTCAATATGAAGCATAATCAAGCAAGGCCAACAAAACAAGAAAAAAGTATAATCTAAGCTTCAATAACGTTTTATGGATTCCCATTAAACCAAAAACAGACAAAAAAAACTCTTATATAGAATTCCAGAAATGAGAACATTTACCTTTGATTGTAATATGTCAAAAAATATTATGGTATTTAATCTAATAATATGGTAGATCCATCCCTTACTGGAAAATAACTACAAACAAAATAGAAAGACAACTCGATGGATCAATGTACAAACAATTTTGAGTTTTGACCAATTAGATTTTCCATAAATATAATATTATAATACATGACTTTTCTGATTACTTATTTGTTGAAACTAACTAAAAGAATTGCCATATCCTTTTAAAGAAAAAGATTGCTTTCATATGCCTAGTTGAATCTTAAGCAATCAATTGCTTTCAGTGCAAGAGAGTGGCTACTATATAATATTAGAACTCACACAGTTTATATTTTTTTCTTTTATGAAATTAAAAAGAATAGCTTTATGTTGCTTTCTTCTATATTCACGTGTCACAAATGCTAACATCATGTGGATAGACATGTACATACGGCAGTGGAATAAGAGATTATCAAATCATAAGAATTATTTAGCTTGCATGGCAACATCCACTTTATTGAGAATGAAATCTTCCCATATCAAATGCTGATAGAGCCTACAAATTATAAGATAGGAAATTACTTGCTTAATTCTTCCTATTAAAATACAACTTTGAACCAAAACTAGAGGTAGACTTAAGGACCAAAACAAGATCTAAAACAAAAAACAGCTCCTAGAGCCCCCATTTCAAGCTATTAATGTCATTGATCATATGAAATGTGAGAGGGCTTAACTGCTCTAAAATTCAACAGCTAATATAATATTTTATTAGTAGCAAAAAGCTTTGCCTTGTAAGTCTCTTCGAAAAAAAAATAAAAGCTAATCCTTATAATAAAGGATTATGGTCTTTTAGGAAGAATTGGAGATTAACATTGAACCACCATCAAGACCATGTTTATGGGTTAAAGACAATAGTTTATAGCCCCAATAAAGTTAGAATTCTTCAAATCACATCCACTGACCAACTTATAAACATATCCTTAAACTTCACTCATTGTCCAACCACTATCAACTTCACATTTGTATATATAGTAAATCATGCCTTTTAAAGAACCACACTTTGGAAATACCTAATAGAAATTAACTCTTACGTGATTTCCTTTTTGATGATCCTAAGTGATTTCAATAATGCTATATACTCATAATATCTTGAGGAATGGGATATATGCTACAAGCACTTAAGTTTTAAGTTTAAGGATTATATGTCCCAAATAAAGTGCATTAACCTTAATTGTAGTTCAAATCACTAAAAATGGTCTTACAAGCACACTGGCAAATGGCTAATTAGAATGAAACTATATAGAGCATTAATCAATACCTAATGGATGATTGAATTTCCTTTTAATGATGCTTACTTTGGAAATAATATTTCTTTTGATCACTCTCTAATTGAAATCCATAACCACAGTCCAACAATGGCCCTTTATTTCTTGACCTCCATACAAAATCCCAAGTACAATGACCAAAGATCTCAAGCCTAAAATTAGAAGACAAGTCCAAATTCTGCCAGTCCTAGTTTACTAACCAGTCCAACCTAATTCAAAAGCTAAAATCAAGGGTGAAACCAAATCCAAATCTAAATTTAGGTCAAATCCCATCGAAATTCAATAAAACCCAATACTATGAAGCTCAAAACCATTAGTCCATTTTCTTTTTCAACTCAGGTTGTTGCACTTTTACTCAAAACGTTTGTAAATTGTCCATTGTTTGAGGAACCTATCTGCACAAAATCTAAAAGACGTCCAAACGAAAAAATAGCGATAGACTAATAACCCAAACTGATGATTACCCATACAATCAATCCACAAACATAGATGAAAGTAGTACACAAAACCTAGTAAAAAACAAAACTCACTTACCTCAATCGATGAATAAACGAAGACGCAGAAGGAAGAAGGGAACAAAAACATGTGAAAGAAGAAGGGAACCGAAGCATGCGAAGACGCAGAACGAAAACGCAGAAGGGAATCGAAGCACGCAAAGGAAGAAGATGGATGCAGAAGAAAGAAGATGGGCGGCGAGAAGGGAACCGAAGCCCGCACATAGCGACAGAGAACCGACAGCAATAGAGAAAACGAAAGAGAGGAGAAAATTAACATCGACACGAGGCGGGGGGAGGTTGGGGTTTCGTGGGTAAGTTAGACGTTTAACGAAAAAGACGTCGTCTGGTGATGACGTCGTTTTCGATTTATTAAAAACGTTGAAGCCGAAGCTAACAGTGGTGTTTAAATTTTAACTTTACCAACGGAATAACTCTTCCGTCGGTAAATCACTAATAGAATCCAGTTTCGTTGGTACACCCCGATTCTTATTTGTGTGCCGAAGCATTCCCAAAAAATTTACTGACGGAAATGACTATTCTATCACTATATTCTATTGAAAATTTTACTGGGATACTTTCCCTTCATCTTTACCAACGGAAAATTTGTCCACCGCTAAATGCAAATTTTTCTGTCAATTTTACCGATAAGAATTGATTTTCGTCGTTGATTGTCTAAGGTATTTTTACCGTCAGTAATATTCCGTTGGTAATTTGTAATTTTCTTGTAGTGATTCTTAGGCTGCATCATTCTTTAAAGAACTTTTTCTATAATTACCTAAAACATAAAATTGATTAATTCAAGATAACTTGAATAAAAATATAACAAAACATTAAATAAATAATATATGCATTTCATTGATATCAATTAGAAGTATTAAAATAGGTATGGAATAATTTACTTTGTACAACCTAACCAAATAATTTCGTCATTTCAGATTTGAAGAATTACAAGTAGTAAGTACAAACGAGGCATCCTATTCTGACGGCTAAGCTTATAACAGACATGGGAATATTTCGGATAACTTGGAAGTATTCCAGTTTGACCACATTCCTATCACTTACATGAAACCCAATAACAAAAACAGGCAACTTTTGACAAAAGTAATACTCTTTGAACAAATGAATTACAAGTAGTTTTGCATTATAATGATTTGTAATATGTACTGGAATAAGATGAGTGTTGTTAACTTGTATGGTCAGGTAAGGAGATGTTTGAGTGAATGCCGCATGTTGCCGTGGGCCAGTCGATCTCTTCTAAACCCATTATCGGTTATCTATAGGGCTATTGACTGGGGCCGGAGGAGCGCTTCTTATTATAAAACTTGTATCGGGGCTCCAGACTATCTATTGATTTTGTGATATGGCTTAGTGATTTTGAGTGGTGTAGAAGTCAAGTATGTAGGCCCACTATACTTCATGTTAATTTTTAAATTTTATTTAAAAGCTCACTTAAATTCTTTTAGATAATTAGTTAAATTAACATTTTAATTATAGACTGTAATTATAGACAATTACAATAATTATAAAGGATGCAAGCAAGCACATTTATAACAAGAATTATGAAAATTTGTAATAGCAGTCCCAATCACAAGCACACATAAAATTGATGTGTGATTGCCCATCTAAAATTTAAATCATGAACTAGGCTTTTCAAAAAGAATTGAATTAATTAAATATGTAAAAGTAATAATGAGAAATACTCTTAAGAATTAATTATAACTTAATCTATAACATTGATCAAAGTAAAGTTAAAATTTAAAGTTGTGTTGAATAATTTGAGCATTGCTTTTTGAGTCTAGATCTAATAAATAAATGCAATTCGTTTTTCGATTTGGTTTATAGGATGAATATAATTAAATTTGTTATATTGATAAGACTCAACGTTAATTAAAATTTACCTGATCATAGAATGAATAAAGAAAATTATTTGAGATGGGAACATATTAGTATATGAATGAGCATATAATTAACTTATTTAAGAAATCCACAATCATTGTTAGCAGATACGTACGTGCATCCCTATTTATGTTTAAAAATTGTTTTAAACTTAAAACTATTTTGACATCCAACAACGTCTAAATATATGACATAAAGAAAAATTAATTAGAACCCTAGTTTGACTTTACTTATGTTAGTTACTATGGATGATGAATGTGTAAAGATTAAAAGGCATCGACCTACACCTTTTACGCTATTATTAGATCAAAGTTGGTCTCCACAATCCGTCTTATATACATCGGAATCGGATACTAGCATGAAATTAAAATATCCCAATTTCAAAACCTTACAGGCAGTAAACGACAAATCTCCGGCGGCTACTAGAAGCCAAATTTGCTGACATACCTAACGATGTGTTTTGTTTTGCCACATACGCTCCCCCTGGCCCTAAAATATACAAGTCAGTGTGACGATACTGAATCTAGGGAAATAACAGATATGGCCAGTTGCCTTAATTTAATACTGTTCGTCTATAAAGTAAATGCCACTACCTGTACCTGAACAATTATAGAATGCATCGGGTGTCCAAGAATGATTTCGAATTTTAATCCCAAAAATCAAATTGTTGTTGTCAAACCTTCTCTGTTTCCGTGACACTGCCTCGTAACTTCGTTTCTTCTGTCGTTGTTTTGTTCATACCATTGTTGCTTTGACTGAAATATATATGATGATCGAGGTTTCTTGGCTATATGAAGCATTGAATTTTTTAACACGGGAGAGTGTATAGAGTTCACTTATAAGAATTGAGCTTGAATTAATCATTGTCCAAATAACTAGAACGAGTTGTTTGGATAGTTGACTCTTACCACTTATAGACCTTTTAACATTTTTATGTCTAGACAATATGGGACACTCTAACATAAATAGTGACCAATTTCTTCGTTTCAAGTAGAAAGAAAATTTTCTCAGAACTTATGGCATGATCCCATGTTCCATTGGTGGTAAAAAGATGGTGGTCATCATCTGCATTTCCACCAGGCGGTGTATGGGATTTCTTTTGAACAACCAAGGATTATTTATAGTGATATATATATCTTTCTCATAACACAATTATCCTTTAAAATCAGCAATTCCATGATTGTTATCCCTTCAAATCTCCAAACTAAGCGACTTATGAATCAGGACAAGAGTGATCAGTCGCAGATGATCAAACACAATAACATACACATCTTCACAATTATGAGACGAAATTGGACATTCGGAATGGGGTTTTTTAAACAGCAAGGAGGACCCGAGGGCATGGCACGCTTAGCTAACTCCAACTTAGCTGAAGATGGACTTCCTGAAGTTGATGCTGGGGAACTGCAAACTGGTGCGAGAAATTGTGTTATAGGGAGTGTAATAAAGAAAGGTTCTAGGGCTGACGTCAAGGGTGTCATCAATTTCAAAACCCATTCACGCTTCATCAATGTTTTTATTTTGGATAATATATTAAAAAGTTTCTAATGTTTTAAAGTTTTTTCAATTAGGTGTTCACATTTTTTCATTTTTTATTTAAATGACTAATATTTTAAAGTCTTAACAATATTAAAGTTTTAAAAGGTTGGTTACTCAATTAAAAATTTAAAAATTTAGGTACTAAATTAAAATTTTTCAAAAAAATTAAGTATTTTAGAATTAGTTATCCTTTCTACTTTTACTTCTTTTTTTCGGTTCTTCTTTAAATTAATAAGAAACATCAAATTGTTTATTTCTTATGACAGTAAAATTTCCTCCTTTGTAATTTAAGAAATTTTGAAAAAATCTCTCGATCTTTAAACTCGAAAAAGCTTTTTTAGTTTTTAATTTTTTAAAAACTCATTCTCTTATTTTCAATTAAAAATAATGACAAAACATACGTAATATAAACTAATTAAATGTCATTAATATGATAATTTAACTTAGATTTTAAACTTGACCTGAACGAATTAAATTTAACTTAAATTAATAATTAAAGATAATTATAATTAATGAATTATTTACTTGTGACAGATTTAATTATTTTAGTTCAAGTTTAAGAACTGTGTTGAATCATCGTATAAATACGTTGAATCGTCATATAAATATTATTTAATTAGTCCACATCTAATGTTCATATTATATATGTTTTCATTTTTTTAATTCAAAATCTAAAAGGGGGTTTTTTTGAAAACTTTAAAACTAGAAAAAAAAATTCAAAATTTTTAAAGATTAAGAAGTATTTCTATAATTTCTTGAACTTTATGTTTTTTACTGTAAAAAAGACTTTGGAGCAGCACAGTGTTATTCATTTGTTTTCTGCAAACCTAAACGTTGAGGTGCGAGTGATCTTAGGCTTTTTGTAAGCGAGTAAAAAAGTTGCAGTCAAATGGCCTCCATAATTCTGACTGGGGCAATTTGAATTTGAATACAAGAAAGTGAGGAGCATAGAAAAAGGAAAGAACCAGCAACGCATTTTCACAAAATGACAGCTATAAGAGATCTAGTAAAAATCATCACATACCCATTCAAATTAAGAAACATACAAGAAAGGGCCATGTTAGTCAGAGTCAGCGTAGGGAAGTCTCAGCCAAAGTAAACAAAGTTCTGTCGTCATTGTAAAAGTCGAGATTAATTCATACGAAGAAATGGTAATGGTATATTTAAGGAAAAAAAAAATCAAACGATCTTTTTAACTCACTATATATTCATCTTAGTGGCCTTTGGGTTAGAACATATATAAAAGCAGGTGTTAATACTATCATCTCATTTCATATTAAACTAATTTAGAGAAGTGTGCACGCAGTTACAGGTCATTAACATAACACCATTTTTGAAGCACCGGCAATTTAATTATGATAGAGATATTTTTATATAGTATAAAAAAGGAGTATCACTTAACTATTTACAAACAATTAATGATGGAGATACGCGTATGGTACATGTAACATTGTCTAGTAAGTTATATAAACGTCGAGGACTAAATGATATTTTTCTATAAATCCCATTTAAACATTGAATTGATAGACAAACCTACGACTACTTTCAAGTATAACCAAAACTCCATAAAGTAATAGAAAATAGTGTGGAAGAAAACAAATAGCGGAAGCACAAGACAAGATGCATACTTAGTAGTTCGAAGCGTTATAATATTACAGAGACAAAAGCAAACATTCCCTTTTGAGTTTCTTAATTTTCCTTTCTTTTAACAAATCTGAAAATCTAATTTTCTTCTTAATTTTGTAGGGGGAAAAAAAAAAGAAAATTTACGGAAACTTAGCAGCAAAAAAAAAAGTGTAAAAACACAAGAGATGGTAAAGTTGATTTACTGAGAATTTACAATGTCGCACGAAGTCAAAAGTTGCTCACAACACTGGCCACTTTCGACATCATCTAACACCAGCATTTCCTTATCTTTTCCAACCCCTTGGCCTTCATTTCTCTATGTATTTTATTATTTAATTTTGATATTTTTAATAATTAGATTTTCAAAATAATGAAAAACTTTAAATTCAAATCAAGATAAGGTAGGAGAGACATTAGATTTGACTTGGATAAAGGCCTAATTTTGTAAAAGATGTGAATGTGCATATCACGTGACTAAAAGTTATGATGAATGAAAAATTCTACTAAGTGAAGACTTCTTGCATAACGTGAGTATCTTGTTTTTGAATGTGCCCATGGTGGTATACTGTCAAGGTTCTTTTTTATTATTGTCGTAAATACATTATGGCAATAGAGGAGATAATTGCCGTATAGGTTGGGTGAGTAGTTATCTTCCATTTAATTCTCTTTATGCAATCTAAGTCCTTGTTCTTGCATACAGGGATGTTCTATTGATGTTCTCTTTGATGATTGTTGAAAACATAAATGAGGTTTTCGTGGATATTATGTGTTTGTCCAGCAGTCGCATATTCTCTTGTTTTAAAGAACCAATAGAGGATTGTGTAATATTTGATTTTCGGTGATTTTGGCAATTGCGTTTTCCTCTGCTTTGAACGTCCATTGAGAGCAATTGGGCAGATAGTTTTTCTAGGTGTTGCTGAATCTTTTATTAAGGGATCACGTAATTTTGAGGTTGTGGTTTTAGTTGATTGCGTAATTTTTTGCAGCGGGGTATTCTTCCATCCTTAAACAACAATTGATGGTTGTTTGGGTAATTTTATAGGTGTCGTTTTTGGTGCTAGTATGTGAAAATTCCATAAGTTTTTTGGATTTTGTAGTTGCTATTTTTGTTGTTGGTTTGGTACGAAAAACTTCACTAGTTGTCTTGGTTGTTGTAGCCTTTTGTGTATGACAGTTCGGTGAAGAAACGTTTATTGATTTGAGAAGTTTTATGGTTGTTGTGCGTGGAATTTTCAGTGACGATATTGAAGCCTCACAACAGATCTTTCGATGAACGACTTCTCATTCTTTCATTGATGAAGTGGTATATTTAAGGGAGTTGCTTTTTATCTCAAGTATTCTTATTTATGTTGAATTTTTGTTTAACTACTTGAGTTATTTATTTAGCGTTCTTTTGTTAAAAGATTGTTGAGAAAAATCTTCTGTTGAGATTAATACGAGTCGATCGTGTTATTGGGTGTGAAATTCTTTCACGGGTAGTGAAGACAAGGGATAGTGTCAAGGGTTGAGTGATATCGGCTCAGTAAAATCTTGTATAAAACTATTATCGTTAGTGAAAGAATTAAGTTATGTGAGAGCTCCGCAAATATAAGCAAAGTATGTCGAAATGTCTTAACAAATTTCAATGTTGATTTATTATTTCCCTTTTAGTTGTTTAATTTTTTCTAGTTTTTTTATTGTGCAAGAAACAATGCAGCAAAATCTGAAAGTTTGTGAAACTATTAATACGCCCCTTGGGTTTTTCACTGTCCATAAGCTTCTTCTTCTTTATTACCTCCACCGACGAGCATTTGGCCTTGAAACTATACTTCATCTCTGCTAGTAACTCGCTTCTTTTCTCCGCCGAAAAATTTAGCACAGCAAAGGGCAGCTCGGCGGTGTCAAATATACCTAGCCGAGCTCGTACGCACGATTCGTTTAATGTCTTATTTCTGCTGCGTACTTGCTCTATGGTCTCTTCCTCACCCCTTTAAAGCTCTTTTCTTTCTTGGGATTTTCTTCTTTGGCAGCAAAGCTTGGATTTCATTTCATAAGTTAAGCTGCTTTGAGGTTCTGGCTCCTTTATTTGCAGCTTCCACCGGCTGCATCGAGAAATTAATTATCAATGGATCTAGTCGTTGGGTCTGAATGGAGAAGACCCATCGGGGTTTAAGAGAACCTCATCAAGAATGGAAGACATGAATAACAATGCAATGATTCTATCTATCTATCTATCTATCTATCTATCTATCTATCTATCTATCAGTAACTACATGAATAAAACTATTGGAAGAAAGAAAAGGAATTAATCTAAGATTTTGTACAATTAAAATAATTTAAGTGTAATTATATGTGAACCGTAACACATTATTCCAGAAGCAATTACGGTTTCAAATCTTAGTTCTGTTCGTTAATTACAGATTTTGTAGAAGCTACACAATTTGATTAGACTATTTTTAGGATAATTCTTTTTTTCCCCCTTTAGCTTACTTTCTCACAAACAAATTAACAAAAAACTTGGTAACTTCATATTCTTTTAGTATTCTAGCTATTTCTAGGTGATATAATTTCAAGCTTTGGGGAATGCGAGACAATAGATGTTTGGTATTTGAACAAGGAATTAGTTGTTGACTTTAATTCCAATTACTAAATACAAACAAATTAAACCATTTTCTTGACATTTGAGTTGTTGACTTTAATTCCAATGGATGGATTTTTGGAATGATATAACACGTACGAATATGAACAGACTTTTTAAAAACATTCCACATGGAGATGTAAGAAATTTGACATGAGATAATTGATGATGATCATGTTCAGGTTGAAAAGGAAAGATGAATTTATTTTAGCTAATAAAACATTCCAGAAGCAATAATGGTCTCGATCATCAGCGGTAAAAGCAGATTGAAGTGAAACTGGTAGAGTACTTATGTTTGAACAATTAATGTTGCTTTCATGCCTCTCAACCTCTGCGTGGAAGAAATCAAATTCTTAACTCTGTCTTTATCAGATACTCGTGAATTTCCATACATATACAAGTTACCTCCGTTGGTCCACATGCATACAACTTTATATGCAATGCTCCTACGATTATTGAAGTGCAAATGGGGATTTTTAAAGCAGCACTGTTTGTGTTTGGGTCATAATTATTTCCTCCAAACACCTCAATTTGAGCTTAAAATGCACATTTTCATTTTGCAAAATGAAAATGTGCATTGATTAAGTGTTAGTAATTTCCCCCCCAAAAAAAAAAATGTTAGTAATTAATTGCGTCTCAGAGCTAACTGTTATGGAGAAGAAAGATTAATGGATCCATGTTACCGTATCTCTGAGCAACATTGGTATATGTATAACGTATGGGGAGCACCGGCGCTTTTTCATTTTCCAACTCTACCATATCCTATAGATGGGTTAGTGATAGATATATATACTACATGTTGGACTTCTGCTAATATCTTTTCAATTTAAGAAAATAAACAAGTCTTATTTGAACAAATAATTTTATTAAAATTTCCGAGTTCTTTTTTAGGTACCCAAACCCACGAGGGAGCTCTATTCTTGGATTCATAATGCTTGGCTCTTCATAGACAGACTTATATGGAATAAAAATTAGGCATGCCATTCAAGAAACTTTTTCCCCATCCAAAATTTTTGTACGTATAAACCTTATTGCCACATTTCTTAACCGTTGCAACGGTTTCTCCAACTGAGAAGAGTTATTCTTGATGCTATGCTATGCTTCATATGAGATTCTAGTCTCCAGATAGGCGACCTCATATCCATGATATCCAAATGACTATGTGCAAGATAGTTTTATTTAGTGATATATATCTCTCTGCCCTCTAAGGATAGGTTCTTGAGGCCACTTGCAAAAGATCCCGAGTCGTCACTCTCAATCTTTCAAATAGGTCAGGATAAGTATTGGATTTGCTTCTTTTATTTTTTCCTCCTTGTATCTTACTATATGCAGTGCAGTTACTTGATTGCAATTATTGAGGAAGAAAACAATGTAGAGTAGAGATCGTTCAATATAGATACCATCGTTGTCAACTTTAAACGAAGAAAAGGTGAGAATTAACAAAGCAACTTGACCCTACCCACCATTGTGAGGTCCGAACACCAACTTGATCCGTTGATCGGCAACCACCACTGTTTATTGGTACACGATAATGCACAAAGAGAGTGGAAAAAGAAGGAAAAATGATCATACTAACTAAAAGAAGAAAGTATTAAGATCACCAAGGATTAACGCCTTCACACGAGTTCAACAGTTCCTCTAGATACTCTGCTCCTAAATCCTCCAACTCCACCACATTTTGCGGTCTACCACCGCTACCCTTTACCTCTTTCCCTTTACCTTTTCTGCTCGCCGTTTTCCTTCTCACGGAATGCCTTCTCTTCAACGCCGCAACCGGCGAGCAGCCCTCTTCAGACTTGTATTTGATCTCCTGTAATGAATCTCTAACCATGTCCATCGGAAAATTTAGCACAGCCGTCGAACCCCGCATCGAAAACGCCGCTTGATCGTAAACTAAAGCAGCCGCCTCCGCGCTATCGAACGTCCCCAGCCAAACCCTTACGCCATTTCTCGTTGAGTCTCTGATCTCTGCAGCGTACTTTCCCCAGGGTCTCTTTCGAACCCCACGATAAGACTTCTCTTTCTTAGAGGATTGATGGTTTTGGTTGGAGTTTGAAGTGACTTCTTCGCCTCTTTCTTTAGATTCGGACATGGAGTTGGAGGCTGAAGATTCTTTGTTGGCTCCCTCTGCCAGAACGTTGACAAGGACCATTTCGTCGGAATCATTGGTGTCAAATGGGAGGACACTGTGGTAGGAGAAGAGATCGTCCCATGTAAAAGAATCTAAAGAACAGAAAGAAGATTCCTGCGAGACCTCTGTTTTAAGGTGATTCTGAAAATGGAAGGATGGTTCCATGGGGTTTGATTTTGGCAGTTTGCTACTATCGCAGGGGCAAACTATGTGCTATGCTTTGCCTCGCCAGGTCTTGCAAGCTTTGATCAACGACCGAACCGTTTATATATACCCATCAAAAGACGTGGGGGAAGAATTGGATAATGAACAAATTAGTCAGAACATGAAGAAGAGTAAAGTAATAATTAAACAATTGAGGGGATTGCAAATTGCAAGAGGGGGAGGGCGAAAGGTAACAGCTTTGATCGAACAAGGAGGGATGTCCCAAAGCGACAGGCATTAGTGACTAGGAAGTGTACATATGGCAAGGGGAATTTAATAATATTTATAATGTAAAAAACTTGGGAGATTATATCATATTAAAATTTTATTAGAAAACATCACAACTAGTTTTTTGGTTTGGATACATTTAACAATTAAGACACGTGAGTTAAAAATGACGTACGGCGGCGGGTGGACCCCACACCCAGTGCTTGTACCATTCAGCTGCCTGACGTCACTCGCTCCTCCCTACTATTACTGTCGTTGTTCAGTCTATAGTCTTTGTATCCCCATCCAGTGCTTGTGTATTTATTTCCCCGCCACTCCGCAACGCAGCGGGCATCTTAGAGTCACCTTGACCCTTGAATTGGGGCTTTGCTTTCCAAGTTTCTTTTAAATTGAATATCCCTCTCTTTAGAGTTAGATATATTTTGTGTGAAAGCCAAAATAATATATAAACTTAAAAGAGAAGGCCAACAGCCAGATATTTACGAACTAGAATAATACATTCAACATTGCCTTATGTTGACTGTTAACGAATTCACCAAGTTTAGATGACATCCCTCATACAAAGTAAAGGATATGCACTTTTTCTATGATTTGATTATAATTTAATATTTTACAAGTTTATTATATAATTTGTAATATAATATACAAAATTTGAAAAGGTACATGTACATACATAGAAGACTGTTGTCTCGATATAATATATAAATGTATTTATCCAATATTAGAATTATCAATTTAAATAATGATTTTAACTACAATATACTATTTCGTTTTTAATAATTGAGAATGTTAAATCTTTTTAACAAAAAATGTAGATTTTAAATGTTTAACAAAAAACCATAAGTATTAGCTTAAATCCATGGTTGTGACGTATCCTTTTTTACTCATAATCCTACATATGGTTGAACTTTGGTCTTTTGGCTAATGTCAGTCGAAATGACTTTGCATGAGCAGTTAGTTAATTCGTACATACGTCCCGTCAAAATTAACATCCATATTAACAATAATTGAAGCAACCGACTATCAACCTTTTTTATACACCGCCAAAATTAGACGGTAAGAAGTCTTTGATTCGTATTAAATTCAACAGTCCCAGCTGCGGGCTTTCTGATTTGCAAGGAGTACACAAGGCAGTAAGAGAGGAGAGTAATATAATTAAGGTATTGGAATAGCAATTAATCCTAGAAAACCAACTCCCTCACCCAAGTCATGACATGGTTTCTTGTAATGTTAACCAAAAGTAAAGGAAACCAGACTAGTATATATAAATTATAGAGAAGAAGGTGTCATCTGTAGCCTTCCGATAGTAACTTGCTAGACCAAGTACATGCACCCATATACATGGGAGAAACCGTTCAAGGTCTTTAGCGAGACATACAGTTTAGCTTTCGTAGGTGGTGGAGCCGTTGAATGTTGAAAGCCTTCCTTAAAGAAGTGGCGCTACGGTTTGATGGAGACAAGTACTTGTATTTCATTTTTCAGGTACCTGTTAGATGGGGGTATTTCTAGACCACCTTTCATTGGTGCTCTTCTCCATTTATGTACCAGAGCCTTAATTAATTCAAGCCACAACAAAACTGAAGGATTCTTTAATATTCAAAAGAATTGGTGCAAGGTCAACCAAATTTATCAAGAACGTAAATTGTTAACTTAACATTTTTTAGTACATAAATTCTAAAGTCTAATTATTACAAATTTTGATTGCCCATATTTGATTAAAACTAAGTACGTTTTAAGATGGTTCAAAAAAACAAATAAGAAGTTAAAACATTTTAAATAAAGAAAATTAATCTTAATCTTTTGGATTTTTTAATTTAGTATCCAATTTTTTAAAATTTTCAATTGAGTGATCAACATTTAAAACTTTAATATTTTAGTTAAATATATTGTTTCCGTTACTAATTTGTAGATTGACGTAAATAAAAATTTTCAAATATCATGAACAACAAAGATTTCGGTAGTCAAATCAACAAATTACCAACAAAATTAACATTTTAAATTGAAATGTTAAGGTCTCAATTTCAATTAAAAATTTTAAAAACATGGTTAAAAAAATCTTAAATGACTTAGTACTTTAAGATTAATTATTCTTTTTAAATAACTTAATACTATTTTTGATAAATATGAAGTAATTAAACCCCAGTCATGTGGTCAACAAATTTATATTGTTTTAACATGTATGAAGTTAGAGCGATGATAAAAAATATTTGAAGAAGTAATTCTCTTCAAATTCAAATATATGAAATTATCCTTCACTGCTCACTAGTTTTTTCATTAAGCTTATAACATTATGAATCTATAAAATTGATAGTTTCAAAATATAATGTAAACTATTTGAAAATAAAAGATAACAACATTAGGTACAATCTTATTGAACTATATTTTTTAAATAACTGAGCATTTAAGGCTTGGCTCCTAAAGGAATTTTTGACAACTATTATGTTTTCGTTAAGCTTGTGAAATCTAGTTTTGTCAATGTTTGTGAAACCTATAATCTATATTAATAGGTGTCATTTGAAGATACAATATGGCATCCAATTGTTTACAGTAATAGGTAGACACATGGATCAACTTTTTAATTTCTGTTTCAGCATATACAAACTCTTAATTTCTTCAATCTTTTATACTGTCAACCCAAACTACCCTTGCAAATAGATGAGCGGCATTATTACCTTTAATTTCATACTCCAATTCAACGTAAGTAACTACTGAGAAGCACAACTCAACTTTGAAGTTGAACTTTATCATGGAAATTAAAGATGAATGCCGCATACTACCAACTGCTTAATATGATATGCTTCTGTCCTTGTGTAATTGAGTTATTAATAAACTAATTCATTGGTAAGCAAGAAAATATGATCCAGACAAATGAGATGGCATGGTCATGTTTAAGCTGTGAATTCAATACTAGAACTATTCTAGAGTTGTGAACTCAATACTAACCCGGGGTTAATAGAAACAGAAGATGAAAATACTAACATAGCAGGAAAGATGGTTTGATTAATATCTATGGTATTTCATTAAGCACATTACAAGCATTATCTTATGTTCCGAATAGTAACATACAAAGTTCTCAAGTTAGTCACTTCACCTCTCAAGACAACCTAAAAGCCCAAAATGACGAAGAGAGAATGAGAGCTTACTTTCAACGTTGCCACGATAGATGATATATGAAAAAGAAGATCGAAGGAACAAAGTAAAATGAAGAAGAAGAACAGAGAAGTGAGTGAGTTCTCGAAGACGAAGGGAATGGAGGCAGGCAAGAGGTTGACAGATGGGCAAGGGTGAGCGTGCGACGGTGCGAGGGAGGGAGGCAGTAGGCAGCTGGGTGGCAGGGTGGGCGTGACATGGCTTTCGTTTAATCGTAAGCAAAATAACGTCGTTTTGTCTCATATTTTATTAATTGTCTTGTTGCAAAATAATGTTGTGTTTATCGGTGAAACAAATGTTTTAACTGTCTTATTGCAAAAGGACGTCGTTTTGTTTGTGACCCCCGGCTAGCCATGGGCCACGAGCTGGTTTGTCCTTGGCCCTCAATCCGTGGCCCACTTATGACCCGGCCTAAAATGCCACTGGCCATATCCAGCCGGCCCGTGGACGAATTTGATCGGGTCAACGGGCCGGACTGAGTTTATTTTAACATGCCTACTGACTAGCTACGAGAGAGTTGCAAGTTGCAATATTTGTGGATGAGGACGGAAAATATAATACAAGACGGCGAATCTATACATCAGTGATGCAGACGTAGAAGGTTCATGAACCCATTTTGCACATTTAGCATATGTTAATGCTAACTGGGTCAAGGAGAAGCACATGCATGCATCTTCAAAAATTGAACATCAAACTATTTTTCACTAATTTCCTCTCTGAAAATTGTCGCCCACACCTTCTTCGTCCTTACTAGGATATTTGATTAACGTTCTTGCTAGGCCCGAGTATCCTAGGACGCCTACTTTTTTTTTTTTTTTTTTTCCTTTCACTTTTGTCTGTTTTTCCTATTTGAGCTTAATTTTGATATTTTAAGGTGCTTTTTAATTTAGATCTGAGGTTTTTTTTTTTGTTCCCGTGAATTATGTTTAAATTATGTTGTGAATCTGTTAGTTATTTCGTAGCTTTTCTCTGCTACTTCCATCATATAGAGTTGTATCCCTTAGAATTGTCTTTTGCCCTTTGTTGTTTCCTTTTCTAGCTGTTTCATAGGCCCCAGGTCCAACTTATTGTTGTATCCGTCTTTGTCGATCTATGTACTCCTCCAAGAATGAAACCTCACTTTTATTCATTTTAAAAAAGCATCATATTATGCTTATCAATTTTGGCTGCAAGAAAAATAATATTTAAGCTTTGCATACAAATAATGGTCAAAAGTCAAAACTTAGGAATGTGGATTATTGTTTAATTTCTGACATTTACGACTATTCTAGAAAGAAACATCTCCAACTTAATTAATCTAAAGTTTTATTCATCTTACTATTTTTGCAGTTTCTGTAACAAAGCTCTTTTAGTGCCTTTCTCTCTCAAAATATATATGGCCTTCGTCTAATCGATGCTTTCTCACAATAACATGACCAAAGAAATCATGTCATTAAGTTTGAGAAAATTTCAAGTTTGAATTAGTTATAATAATGAGATGTCATTCATATGTATATGTCAGGTATCTTAGTTCTACGTTACTGTCAAAATGTTGCACTTAGCCAATGGACATGATGTTCGTCCGTAAAGAGAGCTAAAAAATTTCTCTTTTAATATCTTTTAATTTTTGATTAAGGGTTTATATTTTCCAATTTTTAATGTACACGATATATTTTACACTGAATCTCATTCATAACAATAACAACAACAACAATTTAATAAAAGTTCCGTTGATACATGAGGTATGAAAAGGTTCAGTAATATGCAACTTATCCCTAATTAGTAGAGAAATTATTTCTGATAGACTCACATAAAAATATGTTTATATATAATTATGTATGTAAAAATATATATATATATATTAAAATAATAAAGTAAAAATAATTAAAACTAAAATAAAACTAAAATAGACATAAAAGATATAATAATAATAATAATAATAATAATAATAATAATAATAATAACAAATAAATAAATACTTATAAATAAAAGTATGAAATAAGCAATACAATAAATAATACAATAAATATATAATAAGGTAAAAAAAGATAAAATAAATAAATAAATACACCAACAAACAAAAAATACAAGTAAATAAATAAATCAAACAAGTCATTACAAGAAAATATTTAAGCTAAGTAAGAAAATGTTTAGGCTAAATACTAAGATGGAAGTACTATAAAAAATGTTAAGAAGACTTATGAGAAATAGAAAAACCTCTTTATATGTGTTTCTTTAACTGTATTTTAGTACGCCAAAGTTTTCTATTGAGGGTCATGTCTTCAATAAGTTCAAGTAGACCCCTATCATTTTTTATCGTCTTCCCTCAGTTTTTTTAAGCTTTCTTTTTCTCTTCTTACAATTTTTAAGTACAATCTTTTCGCATCTTTTTATTGAAGCATCAAAATGTTTTCTTTTAATATGTCTGAACCACCTAAACCTCCTCTCTCTTAACATGGCCAATTATGTGCACAAGGACATCAAAACATATGTAAAGAGTGAGAACCCTATGTGATTGAAGGACTTTTGATCACTTTCCACTTGAGACATCTTTTTCTCTCTAAAAGAGTTAGCTATCAAGGTATAATAACTATCCAAAGACTAATTCCAAGGTTATTTCTATCAAAAAATTAGGATTCAAAAATCATCTCAATGGATGAAGGTGTCCACAAAACTAGAATTTTCTTCTACATTTAATTTAAGCATGTTTTCCTTGCTTTGGTCTATTGCCTTCATTATTTTGACTATGACTTATGGCTATATATATATATATTTTCTGAATTTAGATAAAGAATATTGCCTTCATTATTTTGACCATGACTTATGGCTATATTTTTTTTCTTTTCTGAATTTAGATAAAAAATATCCTTTTTTTTTTTACTTTTGTATGAAATATTTTTGTGAATTGTCTTTGATTGATCTTAATGCATGATTTAGTTATGCTAGTGACTATATCTGTTTTTAATTCACTTATAGATGCCTCAAGAGAGCCTATGTAACACCCCACTCCCGAGTGACCCGAACCCGATATCATTGGTGATATCCGAGTCCGTGCCCCGCGAGGGTGGCGTACTACATCAGTCGATTAAAACTCAGTATCATTTTTTTAAACATTCTTTAGCGCGGTATAAACAGTAGACAGTAGTAAACATTTGCAGTTATTACAGTCATCCAATAACAATTTACAATCAGTCAATGTGTAAAAATAATAAAACTACAGTGGGCTCATTATCAA
>JAOTBA010000009.1:13977962-13988907 GCA_025629845.1 Erythroxylum squamatum | reverse complement strand
TTTTCTCTACTCTCAGCCACTAAAACTCTCTCAAAAGACTAACTTGAGCGTCGGAGGGGCCTGCCGGCAATCAACCCTCGGCGTGTCTTATTTGTTTTGCAGGTATTCAACAGCCGAAATCACACAGAATCATAGATCCAAGCTGCAACATCCAACCCCAACAGAATCCGACTGAACCACAGTTGACAAGTTAAAGCATGAAAATTGGGCGAGCAATAGAATAGAGTAAACCACGATGCCTAGGAAACCTGGTAGTGAATTAGGTGAGATCCAATATTTACTTCCGACAAACTGAATCTTTTTACAGCCAGTGAAGTGTGTTTTCTATGATTGATTATATGGCAATTGTACATTGTTGTTGATGTGGTTGGTTTTGTATTGTTGTTCTTAATGTCATGTCAGCCACTGCACTCGCAGGAAGGACAACAGGATACACACAAGGGATGGGATGAAATCTGCTATACCATTAAACTGTGCCAGCAGATTTGAAATGGTGCTACTTGGACAATGATGCTCAATCATTAATGTGACTTAGCATTAACATCGTATGACCACAGTAAAGTTTGAAGTGTGCAGAAGAAAAGCCAGTGAGAAAATGGAAAGAGGGCATTTTGATTTTCTTCACTAGGAGTAGGGGCTAGGGCATCATTTTGTTGGCCACAACCTCGCAAACTGTACTCATAACACATGTTGTTTTCTATCAAGAAACAACCTCATTACTATTTTCTTTTCTTCTACTTGTATCATTTCTCAATGGGCGCATTAATGTCAATAAGGCTATAAATATACCAACCAAATCCCGGTTTCCTTGCCTGGGTATTCATCGTGTGCCCATAAACTTTCTCTTCCGTTGAAAGCTTCGTTGCCTCTCTCTCTCTCTCTCTAGCTTTTTCAGAAAAATAAAAATAAGAACATTGTAACCGAGAAAATCGTCTCTATACCTTGTTACTGCGGAAGGTCAAAGCTTTTTTAGTTGGACGCAACAGATATCGCTCTTTCGTTGAACCTATCGTTCGCTTCATAACCATTGTCTTTTAATGATGTCGTCGGATATAAGCTAGAGAGTTGCACACTACCTATTCCATCTTTTTTTACTTCTGTCTTGTTTCATGTCTCAAACGGCGATGTTTCTCGCTTTTTTCTCGATATTGAGTTTGGATGTTTCAGTCATGGTGCTTAGTATTGGTCTCTGAGTAAATATATATAGAGAGAGCAGAGTTTGGGAGTTTGATTCTAGCTGTTGGTGTTGATAGAGGAGAGGGTGTAACGAGGAATGGGAAGGGATCGTCTGTTGCTGGCAACGGTAGGACCGCCGATAAAGGTGCGTGCGGGTTTACGGAGAAAGCAGGCTGGTAGAGGCTCGTATCGGGGAAGCTAGCCGAGAGAAACAAACTATTGGGTTTTGCTTTTTGGTGGGGGTGGGGGGTGGGGGCTTTTAGGGGTTGTTATAATTCCCGAAAGTTGGTCGCTTTGTGGTGCCGGTGGCGGCGTGGACGCTAAGTGCGTGGCTTTAGTGTTTAGTTTTAGGAATTTTGTGGGGAGAAAGGATGGTAACTGACTTGCACTGTACTCTAAGGAGCCTCTGCCTCAATACCGAGTGGAAGTACGCTGTCTTTTGGAAGCTCAAATATCGAGCTCGAATGTGAGTACTATAACTTTAGTAGGTCCTCACAATTAAGAAACAGTTAGTGATGTTTTATGTTGTGCCATATTAATTTGTTTGATATGAATCGGTGATTGATTGGGCACGTTGAGAGGCTTGTGGTTCTTGTGATTTTGGTGAATTTGGAATCTAAACAATTGTAAGCCACATGTTCTGGATTTGTATATTTAGGATGGATGGTAGTTAAGTGACCCCGGGATGTGTTGTAACCTAGTTTTTCCTTAAAATAAGGTAGCTTGTTCTTAGTCTCTGATGTGAAGCAAGTTGAGAGTTCTCAATTTAGTTTTCAGGATCTTTAAGTAACGGCTTGTGTGTGTGTGTGTGTGTGTGTTTCTTCTTTTAATTCTATGGTACGATTTAAGCTTCTTTGGTTCTGATGGAGAGATCGAGATTCGAGAGCGAAACGAAAACCAACCATGTAAGTGCTTTGTTTTTGCTTCATGGAACATTATTCTGAGTACTCTTTAACATCAATACTTATTCCGGCCCTTCTATTAAAACTTTTGTTATTTACTACATATGATAACATATATAATCCTATCTGTCAACAAACAAAGATTTCATCTAATGTAAATGACATCAATTACAAGATACATACTTCATTTTGTGTTCATTTAAGTTGTGTGTACTAAAATAGAATATAAATTGTCATGTAGATCTTAACTCTTACTTAAAAACGTCTGCCAATTTGAATTAGTCCCTGATATGTAAGTTGCCGGCAATTACGACTTTAAGTTGCAATGTAATGTTTGTTATTATTTATGTCACACAAATTTCTGATAATTTTGACAAAAAAAATTACACTATTAAAAGGAGGATTTAAAAGAGTGAGCGACTGAATAGGAATTAGGGTCAAGTGGAGGAACCAAAAAAATGGTTGTTTCATGTCTGTAGATAACGTGTGGAGTTGATGTGTATATAGTTATATCATATTTATTTGGTTATCTCAAAATATATGGTTTTACCTTTTACCATTTCTATCGGTGAGCTTTGGATGCTAGTCCTGTTGATAACCTGGCTACAAGCAATTTGAAAATAATATAGAGGCCAGAAAGAGAAAACAAACATGCTTAGTTCTGAGGCTACAATTTTAGACGTCCCTTCCAGATTTGGTATTTTTATTTGAAGATAGTGTAGTGCTGGTAATTTTGGGGCCCTTTGAATTAGATCAAAGCTTGATAATTGGACTTTACTCTCAGTTTATATGTTTGACAGGGTGTTGACATGGGAAGATGCTTACTATGATAATTGTGAGCTACGTGGTCCTTCAGAGGGTCAACATTCTTGTGACACTCTATATGATTTGCATGGTGGGCATTATTCACAAGATCTGCTTGGATTAGCTGTGGCAAAGATGTCATACCATGTATATTCTCTTGGGGAAGGGTTAGTCCTCGAATGCCATTTTAAAAGATGAAGGGCTTTTATTTCGAATGTCATTTTGTAATTCATTTAAGTGGTGTGACGATTATTTGAGTTCGATTGTATTTTTCCTTTTACCAGGATTGTTGGACAAGTGGCAGTGACTGGAAAACATCAATGGATCTTTACGGACAAGCTTGAACCAAATTCCTTCTCATCTTTTGGGGTAAGTAGGGTATTGTATTTCGTTCATATTAGATTAATCATGCGACCGTATTGTTTTGTAATCTTTTGTCCATTTGAGTCAATTCACTTCTCTCTTCTTGTTACACTTCAGTATTCTGATGGATGGCAAGGTCAATTTGCAGCAGGGATCAGGGTATGTCGAATTTCTTTAACTTTTGTCTATATTAATATGTGATGGCTTATTGTCCAGGGTCATTTTCCAGGTCCATCTGAGATTATTTCATGCAACTGCTAATGAACTTTTTTCAAACTTGTGATCTGTTCCAAAATCATCTCTCTGTGGTATAGGATAAGTGAATTTACCATCTCAATTTTGCTTTATATGTTCCCTAGTTAAAGGAATTAGACATTTTCTAAAGTTCCATATCTTTATACCGTAATTAATTTTGATCTGCTGGCTGTATGCCTTGAATTTTGATGTTATACTGGTTCCTCTTTATTCTAGATGCGGGTATCCTCTTTGATCTCAATTCTAATTGAATTAAGAAATCCTTAATGAGTGTAAATGGTGTTATGCAGACTGTTGTTGTTGTGGCTGTTGCTCCATATGGTGTCCTGCAACTTGGCTCGTTTAACAAAGTAAGAATTTTAGAGCATCCTTCTATTAATTGTGAAAAAACATGCAGACTACTGCTTTGGGCATTTAAGATATCTTATGAGACACATTTGGGACAGAAAACTGAACCAATAGCGTTCTCCATGTAATTTCATATTTGTTATGAATAGGAGATGAGCCTTTCAACTGGCATTGATGTGTAATATAAGTTGATCTATGGATGACTATACAAGGTAATGCTCGTATAAGGTTTTCTTGGTTGGAAAAGTAGTTGGAAGAGGGTCTAGTTAGGTCTCAGTAATGCTCTGCTAACATTTTATCAATTTGCAAGTATTCTCCACTGATAACCATATGGATGCAGGGTATCGAAGAAGAAAAGAGAGGACCTAATGTTTAGCATCTTGGACGTGCTTGACACAATTTACTTTGTGTTTGTCTTTGTCAAATATATTAAAGTGTTAACTTTCATGGAGTTAGGTTTCTTTGATCATGGATTTGCTGGTCAAAATAGCCCTTGCATGCCACTGGAATCTATATTTACTCCTGTTTTTAATGGACCAGGTTGTTGAGGATATGAAGCTGGTGACTCATATTAAAGATGCGTTTCTAACCCCGCAAGATTCATCAATTGTGCATGTTAGTAGTCGTCTAGAGTATAGTATGAAGACTTCATTTTGTCCGGTAAATATCTATTGCTTTCCCCATCCACTCTGCACATTGTTTTTGGTAAAATTTCATGCACTCTATTTGTGAGTGTAAGATATGTGAATTTCACACCAGTGCGTCGGATAATATATATAGGAAAATAGTTATCAGTTTCTCCTTTTGATGATGTGGACCTTACTAATACTTGGGTGCTTTCCTGTTCCCAGCCAGGCTTACCGATAAAAGTTTCTGCTCCTGGTACTTTTCCTGATAGTTTATGCTATCTTGATGGATCTGCAAATAAGGAAGGCCCAAATGATTGGTTGCCTATGTTTCCAGAGTTACAGAAAAAAAGTGACGACTCTTCATATGTTTCTTCTGTTTGTCAGAAGACATCAATTGAAGCAATCAACAATTATGATGGAGTTGAAATATCCTCACAGGAGAATGATACGAGCATAAACATTCTTCCATTCAAGGAAATTAATTCACTCTTGGAGCATCGAAATCAAGCAGGATTTAATTTGATTAGTGAAGTTTCTGGAGGAGAGACCAGCGTTCGGAAATTGTCTGCGGAGGGATCAGAACAGACTAGATCTCCACACTCAAATGACTTGGTTGAGAATAATATGGGTACTTGTTATGCTATACTTCCAAGAACAAAATCCAAAACTGATTTTGTGAATTCCCCAACAGAACTTTTTGAGTGTACTCTTTGTGATGGAGTTAAACCAAATGACCTAGATACTCATATGAATGGGGTGTTGGACATACTACCTAAATCATCAGACAACAGCTTGAAAAAGGATCTGGAGTATCAGACTGAATCAAGTCACAGCAACATCTCTACATTTTTAAAGTTCTCTGCTGGATATGAGCTGCTTGAAGCTCTAAAACCAATTTCCTCGAAGAATTCTATGTACTTCGATTGTGAGGCAGGAAAGGCTGAAGCTGAAGATGTTGAGAATCTTGAGATGTCAACAGGGATGAATGAGAGCCATATGACATTTGATAGTGGCTCAGAGAGCCTTTTAGAAGCAGTAGTGGGCAATATTTGCTATGGTGGCAGTGAAGTTAAAAGTGAAAAATCTGTCTGTACATCAATTCAGTCTCTGTTGGCAACTGAGAAAATGCCAGAGACTTCCATCCACGCTAAGAATGATGTGCACTCAGCAGGGTGTTCAATTAGTCAGTTTGCTGTTGATGAAGAGAGTATGCGTCATCTCTCCAATTCAAAGGAGGTGTGTGGCGCTAATTCTAATGAATTTTCATCAGTATGCCTTAGTACTTGTGGTGAGCAATTGGATAGATGTTCAGAGCCAGATAGAAATAAGAAGAAGAGAGCTAGGCCTGGTGAAAATTCTAGGCCAAGGCCAAGGGACCGACAACTGATACAAGATCGTATTAAGGAGTTGAGAGTGCTCGTGCCTCATGGATCGAAGGTAACTTTCCTACATACCATCACACCTTTGACTTTGGCATTTTCAGTTTCTATTCTTGTAAATCTCACATATGATATAGGCTGAAAAAATCTAAGAAAATTGCAGTGTAGTATTGATTCATTGCTGGAGCACACAATAAAGCACATGCTCTTTCTGGAAAGCATCACAAAGCATGCTGCAAAGGTCAATAAATGTGCTGAGACAAAGGTAAGGCCTGGTACCTTTTTATACGAGTGCTAATATGAAATTCATTTCTTCATCAATCGATGGACTATGTTTGTTTCCCTGCAATATTTTCACCTATAAATATGAATGAGAAGTTCTCATCAGTAATAAGCCAGTTGGCATTATTAGTATTGTTCCATAGGACCAACCCTCAAGCATATGCCCCTAGATAGAACTAGCCAGTGTCTGCTGTAGAGACTAGGGGGAGGGTGGTAGGGTTACTACTTTACATTGCTCACATTGAGTGCCATACTCTAGTTAGTTGGCCATTTTGGCCATCTTGAATTCAACAATTTTGGCCATCACTTGGAGCTCATAGTATGTATTACCAGCATAGTCTTCACAGCATTTGAATGCTGTCATAATTACCTTACTGGTCAATTTTGCAGATGCATCACAAGGCAACAGATGGTCCCTGTCAGGAGCAAGGTTCAAGCTGGGCATTGGAAGTGGAAAGCCACCTAAAAGTTTCTTCAATAGTAGCGGAGAATCTGAACAAAACTAGGCAGATGCTAGTGGAGGTAACTACAGGTTGGATGTCTAAATACCATATTAAACTTGTTCATCTGTCGAAAATCATCAACAAAAAAGGACCTCCAAAGAAGACCTTTTCTTTTCTTGGCTAATTATTGGTGCTTAGAAGTACTCTGATTTGTGCAGATGATTTGTGACGAGTGCAGTCATTTTCTTGAGATAGCAGAAGCTATCAGAAGTTTAGGTCTAACAATCCTGAAAGGAATTACGGAATTGCATGGTGAAAAGACATGGATGTGTTTTGTGGTTGAGGTAAGGTCTTAGTTCTTTTATGAATTATCTGGTATGTGGTGAAGTAGACATTCATGGGCTTATTCTTTACCCCGGAGATAACAGAAGATGTCAATGTTTAAATATACTAGAGTATATGCACAGTTGTAATCACTTGATAGAACTCCTTGGCGATTGCATAACCTTGTTGTTGGTTTTGGTAACTTACAGCCTTGGACTATATAATGCTCAAAACTTGCATTTTTTTGATACAATTTCATGTTCTACATGAATTATTTTGAAGTTTCATAATAAATTTAAAACCAATTTATACCTTCACTGGATTCGCATGTTGTTGACATAGATGATTGACTCACCTAACAAGAAAAGCTCCTGATATCGAAGCACTTGTGGGCTGACTCTCCTATGCTTAATTAATTAAGTGAATTTTTTCTTTTACCATAGCTCAAGCTTGGTTACAAATATTTCAGGGAGAGAACATCAAAGTGATGCATAGGATGGACGTCTTACGGTCCCTCGTACAAGCGTTGGAGCACATAGCTACGAGCTAACATCAAAGGTTGGTCAGCCCTTGGGGATGTTGTAAAGCAGCCAGTGTTTGTGATCTTTGATTGGCGTTTTTTGGTTGTGTTTCTTTTTGGTTTTTCCCTTCTACTATCATTTCCCAAAGAACAAGGAAACTAGAGAAAGGGGAGTGGACGATGTCTTCTGTTAAAAGAGTTTTCATAGATTTATTAGTCTGAAAATATAAAATCTCAACAGACTACAGTTTGAGGCTATTAGGTAAAAGGCAAATGATTCGCTTACGGGTTGATTACGCTGTGGTCTTCAATTCTGAATGTTTAGCACCCAAAAAAAAATAAATAAAAAAATTTCAAGATTGCCTAGACCAAGATTTGTAAAAATAGCGAGCGAGAAGATGATATTAATATCGGTTGTTGAGATGTTGGACGTACCTGAAAATGGTGGAATCGAAAGAAAGAAATCATAGTTTAAAATAGGAAAGGGTTGAGTTACCGTCTAATCCTTTGGACTTAAAGTGGGACATAAACTCGCAAAAATGTGTATCCCTGTATATTGGTGCATCGTCGGACAGAAGCTCCTTCAAAGCTCCGTAGGGTTTAAAGTTATTAGCTGTACTTGGATAGAAAAAGCAAGCAGCTGAAGCTCTTGATCCCGCGCTTCCCACCAGAACTCTATGCTCTACGCTTATGAACTTCTCATTGGTGATGAGCTGTATTCAACTTCAAATTCAATGAATTTATGTGTTGGAATTTGGAAGATATATAGACTCAAGTTAAAAGTAAATGAATGAATCTTACCTGCATCAAGTCCCCTATGTTGACTACTAGGGCACCATGTAGCGGGGGAACATCAACCCATTGATTACGAGTACAAACTTGGAGGCCACCTTTGTCGTCCTGAAGGAGTATTGTCAAAAAAGAGGGGTCCGTATGCCTTGTGGCTCCCCATGTCAGTTCTGGCTGTGGACAAGCCGGGTAGTAATGGCACGTCAATGATTCAGTTTCCATGCAATCCATGCTTATTAGATGCTCTCTCCATAGCCCTAGTGCCTCTGATAGCAATTCTGCCACCGTTCTCCTCAGTTTTATTATCTCTTTCATGTACTCATTCACTGCTTCTCTGCAACATAGTTAATCATATCAAAACTTTTGCATCTACATGAATCCCAACAATTACCTCTCTATACTTTTACCTGCATATTTCTGGGAAGAGTTGAGGTTCTATTTCACCATCTGGGAAGTAAAATGCTACTGTATCCCTCCAATTTGCTGGCGCTTTACTCACTAGAAGATCTCCATTACTAAAGTACCTCACTCTTCTGTTTGCGTCTCGCGAGTACCATTTCATCTTCTCTTCCTTTGATCCTTCATGGAACTCTCTCACCCCTGCTAGCATGTCGTCCATTACACCAACAGGAACTCCATGATTAACCATTTGGAAGAGACCCCATGTTTCCGATGCTTTCCTAATCTCTCCTACTATCTCCTTCCTTCGACAACTTTCAAACCCTTCCAAGTCTATCACCGGTATCTCAAAGCTGCTTTTATCATTTTTATCAGATGATAATGGAGAGTTTTGATCGTTCTCTGGCGGATGGACAAAAAACCTTGGGATTTCTTTCACGCCATTGTCTACAAGTCCTTTAACTCCAGCTTTTGTTTCATCAAATGCCTTCACTTCCTTTGCCTTGTCATATTTGGACCCTTCTCCAGGAATAACATTGCCTTCCATGGTTGGTATTCAGTTCAAGAGTAGATATCGAAGGTCAATACAATGGTAGAAACTAATACTGATCAGCTAGAGGTGGATGCTGGAAGCTGAATGGAGATGGAGGAATTAAACGGTAAAAGAGAATGAATGCCTTGTATTATTAAAAAGAATTAAGATAAGGAGAGAAAGAGCCAAACTTGGCAATAGACCACGCACTAGGAGATAAACCAAAAATTGTCCTTTTCTTTAACCATCTTAGTCCTGAGACGTAACCAGACACATTGCATGGGCAAATTAGAAACTTGTCTTTTCCTGGAAATTATTTTGGCCTTTCGACTTATGCCTTACACGGATCAGTATTGCCAACAAGAAAGGAATAGAGTCAAGCTAGCCACTTTCAACTCATGCAAAATCAAGGTCCACAAGAATCTTGAAAGGGACAACCAAAAACCAAATAATTCAATTTATAATCAGAGCATCCGATTTTACTTTCTTCTTGATGTATCATCAAATGGGGAAATAGCGTTTGGAAGTAGATGAAAATCAAGAATTTGGGACCATAGCATCGCCAGCTCCACCGAGCTTGTAACCCACAAAATCTTTTACTTAATGATTTTCAGTAAATGATTCTAAGGTTGAGCAGAGATATTTCTGAAAGTAGTTTGGAAAACTTGAGAACAGGGTATGCATTGAATCCAATACGGACCTTTAGAAGAAGAGGGTATCAACCCAAACTAAACAATTCATAGATGTTGTCAAAAAAGAAGGCAGAGAGGATGCCGTTAAACAGTTGTTAACATTAAAAACATAAATAAATAAATAAATCCACGTTTCTGTTCATCCCATGATGGAGTATTTTATTTGTTTATAAAAAAAAGTATTCTCATTCCTCCATCATCAAAATGTATCTATTAATTTATTTTCAGAATAAAGCTCTAAGTTTGTACGTTTTTTACTTTAACTGAGATTCCAATTTGTGTTGATTGATTAAACTTTGTAAATAGTCACTTGGTTGCTATCAGCCAAAAAGATAGTCATATAGTATTAGCCTAGGTCATCTAGATTTTGTTCATTAGTGTGTACCGGGTGGAGTGATGGAGTCAAAGTTGAACTATTTTTGGTACTTCAATTCGCACCAGTAATTCTTAAATTTTCTAACTTTATTTAACCAAGTCTATCACCATTAATTTATAGAGTCCTCACTTGGTCTCCATTTATATAATCAATTACCACATTAAGTTTCAGCATATTACATTGCACCCTATAAATGTATCGGGCATAAAATTAGTGTACTGCAAACTTTTCTCTCAAGCTTCAACTTGAGCATTCGTCAAGAAACTCTACCGTAAGAGCACTAATCAAATTTCTGCCACTACATTTCTAATGGATTAAATATGTCTAAGACATCGAAAGAAAAAGGAAAAGGTTTCATTTTGATCTAAGAGATACACGAATGTAAAACAACAAATTAAACAAGAATACCAACTGGATTTGCATATCAATCATGTTATACCTTAAAAAAGCAAGGGGGGAGAGAGAGAGAGCGCAGGTTGAGATAGACAGACTTACCGAGCCGCCGTACATGTATGGGTTTCCTCTGTGTGTTCAGTTCATATTGTCTGAAAATGACTACTTAGCTGCTGAAAGTACAGTTACGAGATATTAGTTACATATAGAAGTACGTGTGATGTCAGGAAGAAGCTCTTACAGGAACTGGAAATCATATCGCCGTTCGCAGTTCACTTCTAAGATTTAAGTCCAGGGTTTTGATTAATGAACTCCATTTCTCTAGACCCCATTGAGCGC
>JAOTBA010000009.1:13930021-13942082 GCA_025629845.1 Erythroxylum squamatum | reverse complement strand
GGTTCATTGAACGAACCATTCGGGGTAATAACCACGCTCAAGGTTTGATGTTCGTATTCGGGTTGGGTTCCGGAAACAGGGTCCAACATTAAGGCTAGGTAGCTACAGCAAAAAAAAAAAGGCAAGAACGAGTGTTAGATATGCATCTTTTTGCTGCTGAATAATAAGTCAATGACTAGCTGTCATTTGACTAGAAGTACTTGCTTGATTTTATTGATTTCCATAATCAGATTTTCTTCATTATTTTTAGGAGTACTGATTTTCAATTTTTTTTGTTCATTTTCAGCTGTATAAATTACAGCTCTCATTGAATGCAAATGATCATTCAACTTTCAGTTCCTTCTTGAGTGTTTTGTTTAGGTCAGAAACTTCTATATTCTGCAATTTTGCTGCAAACATGCCTACAAAAGGTCTTATAATAACCTTGATAGACAACTAGTTGCAACATATTTTTTCGTTATCTACAAGTCACTTATCACTGAGCATTTAAAAACTAGAATAAAGTTCCCCTATATCAAGTTAGCTTCTTCACCATTTTTGAGTCAATTCCCGTATCATAAATTATAGTCAATCCTTGTATCACGTGACTTGGCGGCAGCTACAACTTGGTTACAGATGCTTGCAAGTGACAGGTAAAGGCAAAGTAGTACTCGAGTAGAGAAGAAAACAACAGGGATGAACTGATGAGGAGAGGAGAAGGCGGATTAGTAGAGAGAAAATAATGGACTGGCAGGGAAGTTTGGTAACAATGGTAATAAGGAAAGGAGTAAGAGGCTGGGCATAAAAAGGGGAGCAAATTTGGGAGAGTTAGAGTACTAGATTGGACAATGGGCTAAAGTTAAAAAGAATTGATCAATTGACAGAATAATAATAACTATAATATAAATATAAATAAATATGACTTTCATTTGTCGCTATAGGTATTGTCTTAAAAAGGATATAAAAATATTATTCATCCAATCATAATATATTACTAACAAATCTTTTTTCATTCCTTTCTTTTCGTACCAATTAACCAATTACTTCTTAACTTTTTTTAATTTGATTCCTTAGCTGTTTTTAATTTTTAATTTTTAGTTGATATTGATCAGTATTTTAAATATTAGTTGATATGAGACAAAAGTCTGACGTCAAATTTTAAAATGATATTAATGTGTTGAGTATAATTTTTTGGTCGATATCGAAATAGTACGGTATTCTGCAAACTGATCGCAATAATACACCCTCTGGATCAACATTTCCAAAGAATACCATACTAATGAAGAACTAATGGCTGTAAGTCAATCAACAGCGGGCTCACAAGGAAAGCAGATAATTGCAGCTGCACCAGTAATCACTTGCTTACTCATTGCACACACAGTCTTCCTATTCAGCTAAAATCCAGCTTAACAAGGCGCAGTCTCCAAGATATTAGGCTTGCTTGAACAAGAATCCTGTCCGTGAAGTAGAGTCTACATCATTTCAGCTTTATCCAAATAACTGTAAGCAATGGTTAAGCTTCCCCACCATTACCTACCTTGGGGAAAAAGCAATGGCTACGCAAGAATTGAATACCAATCCTAGTCCAGCCTAAGGCTATCACAGCACAGCACCCAAGGAAAAGCGGAAAATAATGCTTCAATATGAATAAAGAGCACCGACCGCAACTCACCTTAGGCCTTAATCCAAATTAAAAGTACCAGTCACCATTGCCTCCATTAAATTTACATAGTACTGTCGTCCTACCCAACGCAGCTGTAATGTACCTTGAAAACCCTATTCTCCAGTAAAATTAAAATTTTCGGTGACTATTACAGGTACTATTTTTCTATTGCTTTTAGTTGATTGCGCTCCTATAGAAATGGCGCCTATGTCAATGTTAATTTCAATTTTTAAATTTTATTCGACTTTTTGAATCTTTATATAAAAGGTACAGTAATATCAATATAAGAGTCATGGTATGGTACTCGCAAATAGCATTATAAAATTTAAATTACAAAATGAAAATAATATAATGATAAATATTTAATTACGTTTTCATCGTTTTTTCACTCATAAGTTATAATATTTGTATTTGTACGGAAATCTACTGTCGTCCTTGTAACGTGATAGGATTTATTCGAATTCGTGGAAACCTAAAAAGCCTGATGGTCTTTCTTCACAGCCTAACTAAGAAAGCTAAAGCTAACGCCCAAGTCTTTTTTGAAAAGTGGAAGCCACAAAAGCGTGCCAGACGCAAAGAAATATTTTTCTACATGTGGCGGTGATGGCCCATACGACTTGGACTTCATGGGTAGGCCGACTGTTTCTACGCCGAAAGGAATTCCAAAGTAAACTCAACTGCAATTACAGAGGAGAGACCTCCGGATCTTTTAATTCTTTAAATTTTTAAAGTTTTAAATTATTTTTTACTTTTTTTTTTGTCTAAATTTAATTAAATTTGACTTAATTATTAATTTAGATCAATTTTAATTAACCAAGTTTGAGTTTTAAAATTAGATTATATCATCGTATTAACAATATTTGATTGATTCTTAAGAATGGGCGGTTTATCATTATTCAATAGCTTTCAATTGGAATTTAAGAAAATGGGTGTTTAAAAATTAAGAGTTTTTAAACCTTTTTTAATTATACGAAATTTCTAATTCTTTATTATTGTTATAGGTACGTGTTCCCACTCTGGTCAAAACAATCCTTGGAATGAAGTTAACTTGTGTCTTGATCCCCTCTTCATAGTTCCTCCCAGGTTGTCTCCATCTGTGGATGTGATCCAAGCTCTCTCTTAGCTAGTAGTCCAAGTCATAGATAACGCATCACATAATAAACTTCCATCGTTGCAATTGAAGTGACATCCTGCATTGTCCTTGTGCGTAGCCACCTAGAGCTTATATACATAATATAATTATCAGTCCTTATACCATGGTTTGGACTTTGAACCGATGCCCCCCATTCAAAATACACCAAGAATTTATAAAACCTTTCATTAAACTGCACGACTTAAACTAGACTTTAAGTAAAGGTTTAAATACAATCCTGACGTCGAACGTTTCTATCTAATTCTGTTTCTCTGTTGTCAAGCAACAAAACATGTGCGTTGTCGGGATATAAATTGACGTTTTAACGTCAGCCGTAATATGGTAAACCTTAATTTATTACTTCTACGTAAGGAGATGCAGACTAATTTTCAGACAATAACAAGGTAAAGTGTATTAAGGATTAGCGTATTTAATTGCTTTTATGTAGCCTCAGCTCTAATACATTATGAGTATGTTTGATACCCCAATTGAATTTGTGAGGTTAAACACTAGATTGAGAAGAAAACATTTCTACATACTGCAATCATCACACACGTGCAATGGCCCCATATGCAACCTCTATGTCGGCTTGACTGGTCATAGATTGATCAATTTCCTCCAAAATATGCAAGCAGACGTTAGTTTTGTTTCATTAGTTTATGCGAGTCAAGCCAAGATAAGTTGTTTGGTTTTGCCACTTCTAGATTCGCGTGTACCTAAAGCTCCCCGGCCCCTTCTTTTGTTGCTTTTGTTATTTGTTTTACTAATTGAAAATATTCAGCTTAATTCTCATGAAAAAAATATTGAAAATTTTAAAACATAAGTTTAAACTTGAAACGCCATTGTAGAAGAAAAAGAGAGAAATGGTTAAGTCTTCCGTTCGTAACTAGCCGTTTAAAAAGGGTCAAATGAGTGATGACGTCGCATTACTACAAGGTAAGGTCGGTCCCACAACTTTGCTTCGTGATAATGAAGTGTTAGACAATCAAAGAGTGCCGCACGTGCGGAGACTCAGCATGATTTGGATTTAGGTGGGAGATTCTCTCCAGTACACGTGCACCGCATGACAGATTACCCTTTCCAGCTCCGAT
The DNA here is from genome assembly GCA_025629845.1 of Erythroxylum squamatum. Lineage (NCBI taxonomy): Eukaryota > Viridiplantae > Streptophyta > Magnoliopsida > Malpighiales > Erythroxylaceae > Erythroxylum > Erythroxylum squamatum. The sequence continues at coordinate 13,938,217 of JAOTBA010000009.1, read as the reverse complement.
TTCATTTAAGCTCAGTTAGGTTGAAGTAAGGCTTTTAAATGGAACGGAAAAAAAAAAAAAAAGGGAACGGTTTGTAACGAATGAAATGAAAATAGACTTAGTATTAGAAAATTGTTGTTTGAAAAAAATGAAAAGGTTCATAATATAATATAATAAAATGTTGTTTGAGAAAAGAATTTATAATATAATATAATAAAAAGTTATTTATTATTTTACATTTCATCCCAAACTTTCAAAATTTGAGGTTTCTCATTTTTTCTGTTTAGGATGAAATGAGATGTGATATAAAATTTTTCTTTTTTTCATCTCGTTTCATTTTATTCCGTTATAAACTCTCTTCCTGAACGATAGAATAATATTACATTTCATTCCATTCTATTAATAAACTTCCAAGTAAACTTAGTATTAAGTTAGAATTGGTTCGTTTAATTTTCATTTGCTTTATATCTTTTTTTTACTATTTATTCTTTTAAATTAAACTCAATATTTTCCTAATTGGATCTCTTCAACTAAACATAATAAATTGTATTTAAGCAAAAAATGTATACACCAATTCTAAAGTCGATTAATCATTATCGAAAAAAAGTCCCAAAATTTAAAATAATTAAAGGCATAAAGAAAGAAAAAAAAACACCTCCAATCGCAAATCACAAGCAGATTTGTGTCAGATCTTCACCTTCAAAAGTGAAACATTTAACACGAATGCCACGATCTATATTTGATATGGATTCTCTTTTCTCGTTTCAACATTATATGTTACAAGAATAAACACTACATAACAACACCAAGACAGATTGGTTTAGCGTACGGAAATGTATATATTAGAATTATATACAATGTCTTGCACTTCAAAGGTTGAAATTGTTCTAATAGATACGAGGTGGGAGTGGGTCAATCATGTTTCAGTTCAATCACAAACATACAAATTACTGGGGATCACAATATTATGAAGTTATTATTCGCTTAATTAATTCATTCAATTAAACACAGTTAGATTATTTAATTGTTCTGATTCAAATGTCATCTTTAGCTCAGATTAGGTAGCAATTTGACGCCAAAACGAAGATTCCATCAAAACTCTTTTAATTCTTTTTGTCTTATGAATTTTAAAAGATATTGATTTATGTCGTATAGTCAATAAGTTGGTCATAAAATTTATAATATAATTAACTAAAAAAATTTTTTATCTTATATATATCTATTTAGTTAATTAACGAATATCTTAAAGTCAATCAATCAATATATTCTGTAAATGAAATTATGATCTGATCATAGTTATGAAATTTATAACACATTTACGTATTATCTCTAAATTGTTCATAGACGTTATTGATTTGGTAAGATTGAACATTAATAGAATTGAAAAACTAACACATATTTGTTTCTTTCTAATTATAAAGGAAGCAATCAATCTTATAGGATAAAATATGAAAATACTTAAACAAATATACGAGTACTTATTAAAGAATAAGTTCATTGAACTGATTCGACTACGGGGATCCCAAATGAAATATTACTTATATGTTTGTAGATTTGATATTATGATGACTGTGCAATTGGTCATTAAGTTTGAGATTATTAAGGTATCTAGTATAAGAATTATTATGTTTTGAGACTACTCAAAGTAGTTCAATCGATACTATATGAATATTATATGAATTATATGAGACAATTGAGCAAGTCAATAAATGATTCATCACCTAAAAATAATTAAGTAAAATGTTTCACTATTCTTGATTAGTAGTGATTTAAGGAATTCTCTTATTAGAATGAATTAATATTTAAAAAGGATGCCTTCAAAATATTAGTTATAAATCAATTACTAATTACTAAGAACAAACAAAATTGGATTTAAATAGAATAGACTCCACTTTCATACTCTATGTTTAATTAGAATATTAGATGATAAAAAGATTAAATTATATATTATAACTATACATAGACAGGTTGAGTCAAACTATTTTGACATTCTAATATTTGAGTGGCCATTATATATTTTTCTTAAAAAGTTAAATTAAATTAATAACGAAAGAATGAGTACAATAGTTGCCTCATTAGTGATAATAAGGAAGTCCTCCTCAACGTCAAGGGGAATACATAATCAATAAAAATAATTCTTACATTATCAAAACATTGTAGTTTAACCAAGTTCTAAATACTAAGTCGGCCTATATCTACCACTTCAGTTAGGAGACTAGCTGAGTCCCCATATCTGGATTAATTCATTAGTGAAGGAACGGTATAGTTTTATTACTAGTATATGTTACTGACCCTGAATACAACTTCAATTATTATTTTCTCCTCTTTCTCTTCTTTTTCCCTAAAAATCCTCTTATTTCGTTCATAGTAGATTGACATAATCGTGTTTCCCATTCCTATTTTGAAGATTATACATTACATATCCTTCCTTTTTGTATTATGGCAACACCATCACAAGATGCTTTTCCAATTCTAGAGCAATGATGCTTCTCCATATTTCCTCGTTGCCTAAATCCTCCTAAGAATTGGACATTCAAAGAAAAGATGTCCTATAGTCTTCCCCTCTTTTTTATGAAGCACACAATCATGTTGGATGGTCATGAATTTCCCTAATCTATCACATGAATTAAGTTTGACCTTCATAAGAAGCCACATGGAGGTAGCAGCTCGGGGATTTGCATGCTCAAACCATATAAGGCTAGACCATTATGCTGACAGTGAGTTGTTTATGACCTTTTTACCGCATGAATTGTTTTGAATAAAAGGTGACCTATCTAAATTATTTTATCTTACAATTGAGGATCGAGATTGGTCAGAAGTTCTCCCTAGTGCAAGAAACTAGTAATTCAATCATTGTGTAAGGTGAGTACTTCTTGCATTATTAAGTTATCACATATGATTTTCAGTTCCTTGATTGTATGTACATTTGATAATTGTCCCAGTTGGCTCCAATTATCATACTAGAATGAGGTGGAGGCTACATGGGGACATGGTGGAACTTTTTAGGACTCAAGTTAGGAATAATATACCTTGGGTGGTGAGTGGGGATTCAAATCAGATGTGGCAGGGAGTGGCCCCTGTGATAAGAGAGACTGCCACAAAACTCCTGGGGGTTTCTAAAAGACGGGGAGGCGGCCGAATGCCATCTTGGTGGTGGTCCGAAGAGGTCCAAAGGACGGTAAAGCTGAAGAAGCGAGCTTTTAAAGATTTGTTGGAAAGTGCTACCGAGGAAGAGCGTGTTACAAACAGAGTTCGGTATAAACTGGCAAAACAAAGAGCGAAGAAGACTATCGCAGTGGCTTGTGGAGAGGCTTCCGAGGATATGTACAGGGAGTTGGATACAGCCCAAGGAGCACAACGAATTTTCAAGTTAGCCCGAGATAGGGCTTGACAGACGGGAGATTTCAATCGCATTTGTTGTATCCGCAACGAAGCAGGACAGGTACTCACTGAGGCCGATGCCATCAGACAGTGGTGGCAGAGATACTTTTATGGCCTTTTTAACGACGACTTATTGGTCGACGTCGAGCTAAGGGAACCCCCTGTGTCGAGGCAATATCCAGACGGGAACCCATGGGGGAGGATCACCAGGGGAGAGATTACAAGGGTTCTCAAGGGAATGGGGAGCGGACGAGCAAAAGGGCCGGATGAGATCCCTATCGAGGTATGGAAGCGACTGGGCACTGACAATACTACATGGTTAGCTCGACTCTTTAATGTGATCCTCGAGTTAGCCACGATGCTGGACGAATGGAGGTTGAGTAGGTTAATCCCCTTGTATAAGGCCAAAGGAGACATCCAACAATGATACAATTATAGAGGCATTAAATTATTAATTCATACCATGAAGTTGTGGGAGAAGGTAATTGAAAGGAGAATCCGCAGAGCTGTTTCGATTTCGGACAATCAATTAGGATTTATGCCGGGTAGGTCCACGACAGAAGCTATTCATCTACTTAGGGGATTGATGGAATGTTATAGAGAACGGAAACGGGACGTGCACATAGTTTTTGTAGATTTGGAGAAAGCATATGACAGGGTTCCTAGAGAACTCATATGGAGGTGTTTGGAGGCCAAGGGCATTCCTAGCACTTATATCAAAGTGGTCAAGGATATGTATGAATGAGCATTGACTAGTGTAAGGATGATCGGGGGTGACACGGAAGCATTCGCTATTGGTGTTGGACTATACCAAGGCTCGGCTTTAAGCCCTTTTTTGTTCACATTAGTGTTAGATGAACTCACTAAGCATATTCAAGGAGAGGTGTCGTGGTGTATGTTATTTGCAGACAATATCGTCCTGGTGGATGAGACAAAGGAGGGGGTCAATGCCAAGTTGGAATGTTGCAGAGAAGTGTTGGAGTCGAAAGATTTTCGGATGAGCAGGTCCAAGACGGAATATTTAGAATGCACCTTTTTGGGTCGCCAGATGGTACATGAGGCGGAGGTAGCAATTGGTACTGCTATCGTACCACAGAAATCGAGTTTCAAATACTTAGGATCCATCATCCAGAGCGATGGTAATATTGATAACGATATAGTACATCGTATCAGATCTGGGTGGGCCAAATGGCGGGGTGCGTCGGGTATCCTCTGTGATAAAAAGGTCCCTATCAGACTCAAAGGGAAGTTCTATAGAATGGTGATTCGGCCAACCATGTTATATGGGGCAGAGTGCTGGCCTATTAAGCATAGACATATGCAACAGTTGTTAGTAGCTGAAATGCGAATGCTTAGGTGGATGTGTGGTATTACCCAAAGAGATAGGGTACGAAATAGGGTAGTGAGGGTCAGGCTACAGGTAGCCCGTATTAAAGACAAGTTGCGAGAGAAAAGGCTTCGGTGGTTTGGGCATGTGTGCAGGATGCCTTGTGATGCTCCGGTCCATCGCGGCGAGCAGATTACCCTTAACGAATATAAGAGGAGGAGAGGGCGGCCTTATAAAACCTGGAGAGAGGTGATCAAGAGAGATCTGTCAGAGTTGGCACTCACCGCAGCGGTGGCTCGATTTAGAACGGTCTGGCGTGATAGGATAAGGGTAAACGAAATGCCTTAGAGTTGTGCGTGTGTGTGTGTGTCTTTTTTTAAGGTCTATGGGAAGCTTCCTACGCTGGACATGTAACACCATAGACGTGCTGCACACTCAAAGCACTGCTTAGGGAAGACGCATAGCGCTGATGGCAATGAGTAAAGCTGGTCTTGGCAAGGCAAAAGGTAATAGCGGATTATGGCAACATCAGGTATATATATTTCAATGTATTACCCATCTTTACTAATTTTATTCATTGTATCCTACATCTTGGTTATCATGTCACATATGCATGTGGGCCTACTGAAAACAACCTCTCTACATTGTAGGGGTAAGGCTACGTACTATTAGGCCCCCCCAGACCCTGCTACAATGCGGGAATTCGGGGTATGATGATGATGATGATGAGTAGGATACAAATGATAAAAGTTTTGAACTCACCCAAGAACACCTCATAAGACAACTAAAACTAATCTAGCTCTATTAACCTTTTCTAAAACTCTCTCAAAATAATTTACTAACAATCTCTATAATTGAGAGTATACACGCGCGCGCGCGCTAATATTGCTCCTATATAAATTCTAGAAATCAAAATTTAATAAAACTATAGTTGATGGAAGCTATGCATATTATAAAACCCTTCTATTATCATATGATTATATCCCGTGCAATTTCTGTCTCTCAAATTTATCTTTAAATCTCAAAAGAATAAGCTTTTATATCGTACACGGTCACCCATAACTTCATTCATTTTGATTTATGAAGACAACTAACACTTTCAAAGTCCATATTTATTAGAATTAAACAAATAAACGTTTATAGAATGGGGTTGGACACACAACAATCTTCTCCTCTAACCTATTTTAGAGAAGAAATTAACCACTCCATCGATCACTTGAAAGCCATCCCAATGAATTTACTCTTAAGAATCACCTTCGTTAACACGTCGACACAAATTTTATCTATATGAATCTCGTGTTGCCTTAAGTCAAGAGTCTTTGTCTTTGAATTATCTAGCTCCCACTCAACAATGATTGGGAGATAAACTCGAAGACTTCTTCCCTCGTGTTAACCTTCAAAGTTGGACATCTTCTTATACTTGAGTAGGTTGCTCCTCCTTATCTTAATGCTCATTGATCCCTCCTTCATCATCCATAGGATGTGTCTTATGTGAATCATCACCATCAAGTTGTCTCTGATTGTTATCATTCTGTGATAGATCATGCTTACTTTCTTTACCCATAAGTAGATTGATAGAAGTAAGACCAGGGGTAGAATCTTCATTACCAAAGATGAATTGTTGGATCTAATTTTGTCTTCAATGATGAGACATGCATCTATCTCATGTTCACAGAAGATTAAGTCTCTGCTTTTAACAACCTTCCATTTTTCTAAGTTGTAGAGCCTATAGCCAAACTCCTCATCACTATCTCAAACAAACACACAAGGAGTAGTCTTTAGATCTAGTTTCGATCTCGTCTAGGGCATACTTGAAAGCCTTGCTTCCAAACACACTTAGATGTGAGTTAGATCTTCCCTTTCCACATTCTTTCGGGAATGTCAAGATCTAATAGGATTGAAGGAGTTCTGTTGATCATATGCATTGCAGTTTTGATTGCCTCACTCAAAAAGGACTTTGGTAAACTAGACATTTGGAATATACATCAAACCTTCTTCACAATGGTTTTATTCATTCTTTTGACAACAACATTATGTTGTAGGGTACTGGGTACTGTCTTCCCATGTCATATGTCATATCTTGGTCTTGCATAGTACTCTTCATGTTGGACCCCGATCCTTGATTTAAATATAAAATTTTGAAATGAAATTAAATAAGGAAATTAGTGTTGTAATTAGTGTTGTATTTGGGCAATATTGCTAATGATGTTTGAGGTTAATGACAAAGAATGAGTGTTTTATATATGTATTGAGTTATAGATGTTTTGAGCTTTAAGAGAAATTGATGAGAAAAGAATGGATTGGTTTTGATGACTTTGAGGTTTTAAGGAAATATGTATGTGTTATGAAATTTAGAGTGAATATTATGAGTTAATGAAAGTGAAAGTGAATGAGATGATTGAGTGATTGAAATGGAAGTTATAGAGAAATTGAAGAGCTTTAAAATGATGTATCATATGTTATTTATGGATGTGAGATTTGGAAGATATGAAATTTTGAAGTTTGGATGATGTTTGGGTGATTTTGTAACAGGGCAGAAACTTCGATCGATAATTTGACTTAGCTAGAGGCTGAATTGGTTTGTGATCTGTTCATGAATATTGTAGACCTTGTTTTTATCTTTCCGGTGATATAAAGCACGAAATTTTTGGACAAGGGAGTAGAAAGTTATGATATTTGGAAGTTCTGATGTTGTTTAGTGTGAAACCGACCGACCAGCTACTTTGTGTGGACTTTCCGACCTCTTTAGAGACCGATTTTGTTATTAAGTCCTTCTTGAAAAGTTTAGATCGGTCTTCTCTCTATGAAATAGACTCTAATTTTGTAAAATTTGGAGTTCAGAGTCAAAAGTTATGAGCATTTGAAGTTTGGAGGTCGGATCAGGGGGTCGGCTCGCGCGGGCTGCCCATGCGGGCTGCCGAGCGCCCACGCGCGCGAGCGCTGGTCGATAGCCCGGCCTGGGCGATCGGTCGCCTGGCTGGGCGATCGATCGCTTGGCTAGGTTTCTGGTCGACCTGACCTCCCTCTACTATTTTGAGCATAACTTCTTCGTCCGACACCCGATCGACCTGATTTTTGAAGCGTTGGATTCCTAAGATATTTTTCTATCTTTTCATGCAATAGTTATCAGTTTTAATATTAAATTGAGAGAGATCGACCGGTTTAAAGTGAGATGCTCGATGGAAAAAGTCTTAACATAGTTCGGTATTTTGAGGATATCTCTAGCTACAGAGCTCGGATTCAGGTGATTCAAGTTGCAAATTAAACTAGATACAAAGGGCTACAACTTTGATGAAGAAGTCCGATCTAGATTCAGCCCCTAGGTTGCTCGGATTGTGGATTGAAACTCGGTGTGGTGTGCAGTCTCGATCCTGTTTTGGCTTGAAAGTATTTTGGCCATAACTTCTTCATTTCTGATCCGAATTGATCGCGGTCAGTGGCGTTGGATTCGTATGATTGAGAGGAACATTTTTGTAGAAGAAAGTTTAGTCAAATTCTCTCATTTACCT
>JAOTBA010000009.1:13908089-13929921 GCA_025629845.1 Erythroxylum squamatum | reverse complement strand
AAATCCAAAAAGATTCTTTTACACTTTTCTTTTCTTTAATTTTAATCAATCAATCAAAACCCCCTTTTTAATTGCTTAAATTGCATCATTCGACTTAGGCTAGTTTTATAAATCAATTTCTATCGGTTCCAAGAGAGAGACAACCCGAGGTTTAGCTTGCTGCAATCTTGGAATTAATTATTTTGACCGGTTTCTAAGGTCGATTCCTTAATCGAACGACAGAGCCACGATCAATTACTATCCACATCTCTCATATATTTCATGTGTATATGCTTAAGCTGTCCCTATGGATGCTAAACCATGCTCTGATACCAAAATTTAACACTCCACTGTCGCAAGACACTTACCCGATATCCTGAGTGATACTCGACTATGTACCCCGCAAGAGTAGCATGTTAGAGCACTCACATCACTAATTTAATCATGGAATCATCATTTAATACGTAAATTTCATAATATTTTAAAAACTGAATTCCTCATTTCATTTCATAAAAACCGAATATGTACATTGTAATTTTACAAAATCATCCAAATATGTATGTTATCAAAACTTAAAACAAAGCATGCTACATACATGAGGAATTATACACAAATTTCTATCTAATTCTTCAGTCTCAGTTGACCGACCTTTGAGCCATTTCTCTTATCCAAAAATACAAGAACTATGCTTCTTGCAGAGTCTCTTTGTCACTAGTTTCCTTTCTCCGTCCTGAAATTTTAACGTTGCAATTTTGGTGAGTTTTGCGAACTTAGTGAGGTAACCATCTTGGGTGGTTCACTCAATTCATACAACACGTCAACATATGTAATCATATAATTCACATCATTTTAGTTATCATCATGTAGTATCACATATCACTTTGTTCACAATTTTCACGTTCTCATTCAAATACAAGTCAACAGTATATTGCAATCATTCGAACATACATATTAAGTGGATATCTAATGCACATGAGACTCATTTCCAATTATTACATTGTTGTGACCGAATGCCTATAACTGTCCCGTATCCATTGTGGATACCAGCTCATTAATAACTGTCCCTTATCTGTTGGGGATACGGGGCTCATTATATATAGTGAGCCTTTGGCTCTTAATCACATTATGAGCTTTAAGCCTATTTTTGGTGGCTACTCAGGTCACAACTGCCATTATCTGTTCATGAATTCATGTAATGAAATGCATCACATAAATTTAATCAATTAAAAGTGTTCAATATTACACGATTATTTTTACTATTGTATTTTCAATCGCATTCATCATCGGATCTTGATCCGACATCCAACATAAATGTTCAGAATCATTTATTTTGTCAAATTCACATATAAGGAGTACTTCCAATATCTCATTCATGCATCAAACGCCTCGAACATTCAATGTCTAGAATTAACACAATCAAATTCACATTCATAAGATAATTTAGAACATAATTTAAAACAAACAATGAATTAAGTGAAAACGTCTAGGTTACTCACAAGTTACTCCAGAAAGCTATTGCCCGAAGTCTTGGCAACATCTAGATATGGTTGCTCAAATTGCTCTTCTATATCATGGAATATACGTTTACATATATCACAAATTTGTACAATTATATAAGTACTCCTTTATGCGCATATGTATATATGGATCATGTATTATGCATGCCCAATGACAATCCCAGCTATTTTTTCCAATATTCTTATCACATGATCATTCAAATATCAAACTCACATAAGTATAATTTGAACTTAAGTTTGCACCTCAATAAAACAAATTGAATCTAAGTTCATAACTCAATTGATCATTCCAACTTTTTTCTAAAAACAAACTTTTAGGTCCATTTTGCATGGTCATTTTGATGAGGAAAATGAAATATTTAGGCATCACATTCTTCTAAAACAATGCTCCCATATGTATTAAGTTTCTAATGATACCAAGGGCTGACAATTTGGTTCAGTATTCTGCAAATTATTCACAAAATATTTCAGCCTGTACTCAACTTTAAGCAAGATTTTGAAATTCTTAGAGACAGAATTAAAATTCGATTCTTTCATGAAATTTGTAACCATATGTCTATAATTTAATATAAATAAAAAACCATCTAATTTGGATATCTATAGATCACGATATGGCCAAAATACTAATGTTTGTTCCGTGAAAATGCTCATTTAACCATATTCCAGCACACTTCATCATTTTCATCCTAAACTCATCAATCAATACTTTCCTAATAAATTTAAATGGCGATATATTTAGGTGGAGTGGAAGAAAAATACGTGAGGAGTTTCTGGTTCAAATTTCAAGTTGTTTGGTGGTCGGGAGAAGAAGTTATGCTAAAGAAATGAATGATGTTCAAAAACTGTCACTCCTTTCTACACTAGCACGGCCACGATCGTGCGTTACGAGACGCTTCCTTCTTGTCACGATCGTGCTCGTGGATGATCGTGCTTTTCTGTATAGCTCTTCATTGTCATGGTTATGCTCGTGCAAGATCATGCAAATCCTAACCTCTCCCTTTGAGCATGATCGTGCGACTCCATCAGACTCCACAGAGAGTTCCAAACTGCAGATTTTCGTTTCTTCTTCCTCTCTTTTGCTAAATCCAACATTTCTAACTTATATCTATTATTTTCTCTTCATGTCGACTCCTGTTGAGCTCAAGTCATTCACAAAAAAATCAAAATCCATCACAAACACCAAAAAAATAGAATATTCATATACGTATATTCATCCTAACTTCTGCACTTCTTCATTTTCTGCAATTCTTCATTTTCTTTACCACCTTCATTCCACATCTCACTATCACCTTAATCCTTCTTATAGCATAAATCTCATTACTCTTTGTTTTCCTTAACTCTAGCCTCGTTTTAATTCGTCTCTAAAACACCCAAAGAGATTCACATAATAATATTGAAAACAGAGAATACGTATATCAACTTTCATGAATTTTCTGCACTCATTTTATACACACTTTCAATGATCTTTCTATCTCAAAAATAATTTCAACACCATCTTATAACATATTGATCATCAAATATGAAAAAACAACACATGCACCATACCCTAGTTTTTCACTCATGTTTTAACATAATATACAACCTTGTTTAACATAGAATTGTTAACTAATGTGATGCATGTTTTATTCTACATATTATAAAAAACCATACGATACTTGTTTAAAACTCCAAATTCTTCAAAATCACGAATCCTAGTTTTCCAGTATGGCACGATCATCAACAGTTGAAGGTTGTAAGGTTAGGTATTTCAGTGACAATGAAGAAAGTAACAAAAAGAAATAATAAGTGAAAAATGAGAGCAAGACTTGCGTTGTGAGGGTGAGACAATTTCTGGAAGTAAGAAGTTTACAGAAAACGAAGAGAGTCACAACGAAGAAGAAAGCAAGATCAAAACAATTAATTTGAAGCAAGATCGAAACAATTAATTTGATCTTTCTAGTATAATCATAGAATCAATAATAGGTTTGGCAAGTGACACATATCACTTATCCAATTTCTATGAGTTTAAACTAAGTTCTTTTATTAAACTAGTCCATTCTACTCCAATTGTCTCAAAAAATTTCAATGACATTTGTAAATAAATTCCAAAGTCAGCTATAAAATTCTCCACTATCATTTGACTCTTATTTCTACTACCATTCATCAATTGGCTTTCCACTTGGTATTTTTCCTAGTCCAAAAATACTCATAATTTCAAAAATTTCCTAAGTTTCACCAAAAATTCCAAATCAATAAATATTATCTCCAAATTAGTTTTCAACACATATAAACCACAATTCTCTACATGTTCACATTTATAGATCAATCATACCCGGAAAATGTCAATGAATGCATTACAATCATTTTAATGTGCAGAAATCAATATTCACATGCTTGTGTATGCTATATTATGCATGAGTATGAAATGTGTTTTTTAACTTCTCAATAAACTCTCGTGTACACTATTCTAGGGTTCTAGGCCCTAATATAGGATATTGGGATATTACAGCATGATTGTTACTTATCTCTTTCTCCAGCTTCTTCTTTAATTTTTCTTGAAGTTCCCTATCTTAACTCATCATCCAAACACATTAAACATCCTTTAAAACATGCATTAAGGTCAAATTCTTGCCCTAATCAACAATCATCAAACAAAACACACAAAAGCATAAACAAATATATTAATCTAAGTCCTAAACATATGATTTTACTTTAAAAAACACCTAATAACGCATTCAACAACCTAGAAAGCACACTCTACAACTCACCCATCAACTTCCTGGCACTTAAAACTTTTCTTCTCCCTAAGCAAAACTAAAACCACAAAAAAATAATATAAAACCCAAATCACACAATCATGCAACGATGCAATAATGGCACAATGACATAAAATTTAATTAAATTATCTTACGCAAAAACTTCAATCACTCAAAAAGATCCAAAATATTAACTTGTTCCATTTATAATCAAGTGTTTTGATTTAAATATACATATCAACCAAAAGATTGACATGTTATTCATACATCTATGGCGCTTGTATACCCTCTTATGAAGATTTCTTGACACTTCACAAGAAGATCATTAGGCTTCACTTTTATTTAAATTTTTATATTTTTATTTAATGATCACCTAGTCTTTTGATGTGAGGTCAAATATTTTGTTAAGAATATCCTCAATTGCTCAACTAGGTTACATTTTTTTAGCTTGGTTGGGGTGTTAGTATAGTCTTTTTACATGAAGGCAAACATTTTTGTGTAAATGTCTCCCTGTTATTCAGCTATATCACAACTCACAACTAGCTATCAATTCTAATTTTAACCTTAAATTTTTAAAAGGTTCAATGGAATAAGAAATTTATTTTAACACATTTATTCAATTTTTAATTTGTTTTTATTCTAACCTACATCATTTCTCCCTAATCAATCCATTTCCATAAAAGGCTACTAATGATGTCTACCAAATTAATTTCTTTTAATCATAATTGCATACAAAAAGTGTTAAAAAATGAAAGAATATGTACAATATCCTAATTAGCATGCGTATTCACCTAAAAGATAATCAAAACATAAACTTCACAGGTTAATGCTTCTTCACAAATTAAATGATCATGTTATTATTTAAGCTAATTCGTTTCAATTCCATGCAGTTGACACATTCACATAAATACACACTTTACACTATGTAACATTATGTAACAGAAATTTTACACAATGCAAACACAATTAAAACCCAACACATTGCAAATGCAAAGTCACTCACAAACGATTGCACAAATACATATACGTCCCCACACTTAAACAACACATAGTCTTCAATGTGAGAAATGAAACACAACTACAAACCAACATAAATATCAAATGCAATAAACAAAAATAAAAGAAATAAAAATAAAGGAAAGAGAACTTATGAGGATTGTGGTGGTGATGGTGTTAGAGAAGGAATTTAGATGCCTTTGTGAACCTCTTGGAAATATTCCACAATAAGTTTACATTATTCATATTATGAGCATCCATCAATCAAACTAACTTAAAATCATAAAAATAATGCAAAAGCATACAAGAAATTACAAACACATATCTCAACAATAACATGCTCATTTTAAGGTCACCAGTTTGACCATTACATCTTAATTTTTCAACTAAAATAAAGGAAAGAAATAACTTCCTTTTTATATTAGTATATTCCTTCGAAATATGGTTTGTATCTATGGACATTAACTTTGAATGTTTCCTTTTTATTATTCTCCAATTCTAAAGTTCCATGCTTGAACGCTTGGGTAACCTTGAAAGGACCACTCCAATATGCTAAAATTTTCCCAAAAACAACTTCAATATTGAGTTAAATAGCAAAACCAAATCTCTTATCTTAAGCTCCTTCTTCACAATATGAGAATCATGTCATCTTTTCACTCTTTCCTTATACAATTTGGTATTCTCATAAGCATCAAATATTAACTCGTCTAGTTAATTAAATTTTAGGAGTCTCTTCTCACCATCTATCTTCCAATCAAAATTTAATGCCTTAATTGACCAATATGCCCTATATTGTAACTCCATAAGGAAGTAATAAGCTTTTCCATAGATAAGTCGAAAGGATGTTGTACAATAGGTGTCTTAAAGGTAGTTTGATATGCCCATAAAGCATCATCAAGCTTCAATATCCAATCCTTCCTCGAACCATAAATATCTTCTCCATGATTCTCTTTAGCTCTTGGTTAACAACCTCCACTTAGCCACTTGTTTGCAGATGATAGGGCATGGCCACTTGATGCCAGACTCCATACCTCTTAAGAAGAGCTTGAAATGAATTTTTATAAAATGTGCTCCTCCATCGCTTATGATTAATCTCATAATTCCAAATATGCAAAATATCCTTTTAATGAATTTTTACACCACTTTAACATCATTAGTTGGAGTTCTCATTTCTTTACCCCATCTTGAGACGCAATCTTCCCTAACCAGTATGTATTTGTTCCCTATGGAAGATGGGAAAGGTCCTATGAAATCTAATCCTGATACTTCAAATACTTCAAACTTTAAGATGTTAGAAAGGGGCATCTTATCTCTCTTTAAAATACTCCCTACTCTTTGAACTTTATCATATTGCATTACATACTTATAAACATCTTTGAATAAGTTAAGCCAATAGAATCCTCATTCCAATACTCCAACTATCATCGTGTTTGCTCTATAATGCCCTATATAAGTAAAATTATGACATTGAGTTAATACTTCACTATAAGAAAAATAGGTTTTAGCGATGGAAATTACCGACGGATAATAAAGATTTTTCATTGGGAAACAAATTTGGCGACGAAAATTACCAATGAAAAGAGTCGTTAAAGAAGCGACCATAGGTAAATTTTAGCGACAGAAATAAGTAATCTATCGATAAATTTAACAATGAAATGTTATATAACCATCGGTAAATTTAGCGATGGAATTTGTATTTCTGTTGCTAAAATTAGGGAAATTTACCGATGGACTTAAAATATTTTATCGCTAAATTTGCGACAAATTCTTAATATTCCGTCCGTGAATTTACCGAAGGTAAATTGTATGTCCGTTGGTAAATTTACCGACAGACAGTGTTATCTGTCCCTAAATTTTTACTGACAAAATATTGTAATTCTGTAAGGAAATATAGCTGTGATAAATTTCAATTGTCATTTCTCACTTTCTACTAGAGTTTTTTGTTGATAATGTTTTATTTTTTGTACATTTAATTTCTGTAAATAATATAACAATGATTGATAAAAATAAAGTAAACATTATCAACATAATAAGTATTATATACATTGATTGGTAATATAATAAAAATATTATAATTTACATGAATAAGTATCTTGAAAATAATTGTAAATTAATAATTCATACAAAAACTTAAGAGTATAAGACTATCATATACGTTCACTTGTCTAGAAGCTATGCAAGTGGTGAAGTCAGATGCTCTGACTGCTGCGATAAGATCTTGTCCCTCCCCTTTAACTCATCCACCTCATCACGGAGTTGAGTTATGCACTCCATGAGCCTCTATACTATGTTCTCAAGCTAAACGACTCTCTTATTTGATAAGGACCGTCTACTAGATCCAGCTATAGAGGATGTGAAGGATTGTGAATAACATGTGCTTGCAAATGAACCTAAGTCGAATATTCTTCCACAGCGGTCCCTACCACCCACTGCATCAAGATATGCTGACTCTTATCAATAGTTTCGGAGTTCTGAGACTATCGTTCAATTCTTTCTTGTATTTGGTCCTATCATTATAATTTTTTATGTTAATAAGTGATGATTTTTAAGAATTAATATTAAAGTATAAATCTTACATACATGAAGTTGTTTGCCTCGGGTGTTGATAAGGTCACATCATCATTGTTGATAAAGGTCACATCATCATGCTTCTTGGTATAAGTGTGCAAAAAAAGCTGGCGTGGTGTAGGCTTCCTGCTCTTAAACTTTTCCTGCATCAGAATAAATTGTTATAAGTGAGCTACAATTTACAAAAATTTTGGTAGAGTTTCCTCTATTTGTATGATATTTACCCCCTGAAGTCAACTTAACAACACAACCATTAATGGCATCAAACATTGATAACATTATTATTCTCTATAATACACATATATTTTAATTCTAAATTTCATACATCAAATTACATTGAAAGCAAATTTCATACATCAAAGTACAAAAATTAGAATATACGTGTCAATTTTTGATACTTACAAGTTGAAGTGCATACTCCTGGTGGATTAAAGATCCTCCAGTGTGCGGGTAGACTCTCTCTGTCCAGTCCTCCACGTCTGTTGGTAGAATTACACTCTCAAATGGACATTGCCTTGGGTGATGCCCAATACGACTGTCAACGACTCCAAATTTCTTTTGATATATATGGTGGTCGTACACCATTCTTATGTATCGAACCAGGAAAGTCTCGATAAAGTGTATAAGCTTGCCTCTCCCATACATTATAAATTACATCATCAAATTGAGAATTCTAAAAAAATTCTTTCTAAAAAAGGAAAAATATACTATAAGTACTTATAAACGACAATATTTTTCTAATTAATATATAAAATTAGATAAAATAAAAAAGATTAAAGAATATATATTTTGTACCTCAAACTTCTAAAAATAATAATCCTTTACCACCTGAGAGACATTCTTCCTTGTATAACCCTCAAGATCTATCATCTCCTTGAACTTAAATGACATATTTCTAGAGTACGTTCCAGATGGAACCAACCTAATATATAAGCATTTTTAGATCATTTTCAAATTAAAACATATAACTTAATTATAAACCTATGGTGTTATTATGTATTTATGACAACTTCACTCACATATTGTTGACAATTGTAATGTAAGTTCTTCCATCAACTTCATTAGCTCTAGGTAGGTCACCTCCGTCATTCGCAATGTTTAGCCCTAATATCTCTATTGGGGTAGGGGTGGTAGATGGTGTAAGTCAGGAAGGTGATGCCTCATCTGGATGTGTAGTAGCTAGACGTACAACAACTGATTCTATAGCATCTGTAAAATGTGATGCTTCACCTGGAAAACGTAATAAACTAAACCTTGGCCGCAACAAATCATGTTTTCTCTTTTGTGGCATATTTTAAACCTAAAATTCACATTTTATTGAATATTCCAGTAATAAAACAATATAAATTAAACACAAATAACATTATATTAATGATGCAATAATATATTTATTCATATAATATTCTATTACAAACATAAATTAATCGTTATCATCACTTAATTGTAAATCAAAATCATCATCATCTTCTTTTTCTAAAGAATTAAAATCAAACTCAGGCTCCTCTTTAGATTTCTCACCCTCCTTATCCACTCTAGATGAAATTTTAACATATTCATTATTTGGATCGCTCAAAGGTTCATTATTGTCATATGTTACATATGCATTTATTTCATAAACATCTTCTTGAAACGCTTCACTTTCAATTCTCTTATTTTTTCCTTTTCCTTGTAATTAAAAAACACCTCAAAGTTTTGCTTTGCAAACGGCCAACCAATCTAACTTATCTCGTCAAAAGCTGAGAAAAGGGACATAATACACCTAGATCGCTTGCATTGCCAACATGAAAGGTTCAAATTGTATAAATCTTCTTCGCTGGTTGATTTCAACTAGATTGTATCGATTGTGCACTTTTGTTCCAATATTACGAGTTGGATTAAACCAGTCACACTTAAATATCACACTCTATTTTATTGGCAATGTAGGGCACTCAATTTCAAGTATCTCAATAATTTTACCATAGTAATCTACTAATTCTCCCTGTATGTAAACCCCACTATTTACTGTTGCCATACTATGACCATGATATTCTATATGAAATTTGTATCCATTAACAAAATACATCGGATACCATTTGACAGTTCGTAAAGGTCTTTTCGCAAGATCATATATGAACTTGTTCTCTTTTGGATTTTCTGGTCAATGCCAAGTTGGAATGTTGGAGAGAAGTGTTGGAGTCGAAAGGTTTTCGAATGAATAGGTCCAAGACGGAATATTTAGAATGCACCTTTTCGGGTCGCCAGATGGTACATGAGGTGGAGGTAGCAATTAGTACTGCTATCGTACCACAGAAAACGAGTTTCAAATACTTAGGATCCATCATCTAGAGCGATGGTAATATTGATAACGATATAGTACATCGTATCAGATCTGGGTGGGCCAAATGGCGGAGTGCGTTGGGTATCCTCTGTGATAAAAAGGTCCCTATCAGACTCAAAGGGAAGTTCTATAGAATGGTGATTCGGCCAACCATGTTATATGGGGCGGAGTGTTGGCCTATTAAGCATAGACATATGCAACAGTTGTTGGTAGCTGAAATGCGAATGCTTAGGTGGATGTGTGGTATTACCCAAAGAGATAGGGTACGAAATAGGGTCGTGAGGGTCAGGCTACAGGTAACTCGTATTAAGACAAGTTGCGAGAGAAAAGGCTTCAGTAGTTTGGGCATGTGTGCAAGATGCCTTGTGATGCTCCAGTCCGTCGCGGCGAGCGGATTACCCTTAATGAATATAAGAGGAGGAGAGGGCGGCCTTATAAAACCTGGAGGGAGGTGATCAAGAGAGATCTATCAGAGTTGGCACTCACCGCAGCGGTGGCTCGATTTAGAACGGTCTGGCGTGATAGGATAAGGGTAAACGACATGCCTTAGAGTTTTTTTTAGGTCTATGGGAAGCTTCCTACGCTGGACATGTAACACCATAGACGTGCTGCACACTCAAGGCACTGCTCAGGGAAGACGCATAGCGCTGATGGCAATGAGTAAAGCTGGTCTTGACAAGGCAAAAGGTAATAGCGGATTATGGCAACATTAGGTATATATATTTCAATGTATTACCCATCTTTACTAATTTTATTCATTGTATCCTACATCCTGGTTATCATGTCACATATGCATGTGGGCCTATTGGAAACAGCCTCTCTACATTGTAGGGGTAAGGCTGCATACTATCAGACCCCCCCAGATCCTGCTACAATGCGGGGATTCGGGGTATGATGATGATGATGAATGAGGTGGAGGATCCATTCCCCATCTTTGTTCCTGAAATCCTGCTTATATGTCTGCTTTAGTTTAATTATGTGTTTTAAAGTCCAAAAAGTATCTGGACTAAGGTTCCATCTCCATAGGTTGCGTTGTTTAAAGTGGTAGGAGTAGAACCATCTGACCCATAGGGAATCGCAATATGTGAGAAGTTTCTAGATTATATTCACAATTTGAAGTGGTTGAGAACTCTAATTGGGATTATCCCCAATCCACCATCCTTTTTTGGCCCACAAACTTGTATCCATTTCATTTTGATGAGATAATAGTTGTTTCCCTACCCAAACCACATAAACTTGCTTATAACTATGTTGATCTCCTCAATCAAGCCCCTATAAAACCATAGATGAGTTGTTCAATACGTGTAGAGTTGCTTATGAAGGAGTTTGCTAGTTGGATTCTCTCTACCATTGATAGTGTTTTGCTTTTCCAGCTAGCTAGATTATTTTGGATCCTCTCTAAAAGTGGCCTAAAATTAAAGAGTGAGTGTCTTCTTGTAATGATATCAATGCCCAAGTAGATGATAGGAGGTTTACATCATTTTAAACTTGTTCTCAAAGGACTTAACTTAAGGTTCTGCTCCTCCTGAGATTAGTAACTTTCTTGTTTCCTTATTCATAGTTAGGCCAGACATCTTTCTGAAGGTTTCAAGTGCCTCTATTAGTATAAATATTGAGTTCTTATCAGCTCTTGAGGACAACAATAGGTCATCTATAAAAGTTAAAAAGACAATTCTACAGGCTTTACATTTAGTATGGTATCTGAATATTACAACCCCTATAGAGATGCTAATTAATTGAATAAGAATCTGCATAGTTAGGGTAAATAAAGGCCTTTAGAATCACTAACATCTTCTCTAAATAGATTGGCCATTACATTACCATTGCATCTTATTGTATTATAATCAAAGGTGAGCCAACAAGAATAATCAAGGGTCTTAAGGGACTAAGATAGGGAGTAGAAAGCTTCAATCCAATGTATCAAAAGCTTTTCAGAAATCCACTTTGAATGCACAGTTCCTACTTGTTTTCTTTCTATTATACCTTTTAAAGAATTCCTAGACCAATAAAACATTATTGCCCATTAATCCTACCTTAATAAAGGCACATTGTGCATCATCCACTACATGATCAACCACTAACTTTAGCCTATTGACTAGGATCTTTGCTATATTCTTGTATATAACATTATAGCAAGTAATAGGATAATAGTTTTTTATAGTGTGAAGAGAGCCACTTTAGGAATTAAGGAGATATAAGTCTTGCTACAATAATGGTCTTTAATAGCGTTAAGAGAGCTCACCTTAGAGATTAAGGAAATATAAGTCTTGTTGCACTCCCTCATCATAGAGTCATTGCGAAGAATTACAATGTAGCATCAATCACCATATTCTTAGTTTGCCCCCATATATATTGAAAAAAGTATGCATTATATCCATCCAGGCTTGGGGCCTTTACATGTGTAAAGAGAATAAGGCACTCTTTACCTCTTCAACCCCAACAGATTTGATTAATGGCTCAAATGTATAGGAATTTACCTCCTAATAATGTTAGCCACCTATTCCAAGCTAGAGTTTAAAATTGTATTGGAACTAATTGTTTTGAAAAAGTGTTTATAGACCTCATTGTGTATTTCTTCTTTTAGATTGAGGGACTTGTAGTTGTCATCCAATAGAGAGGTGAATCTATTAGTTTTTTTCCTTTCTAATATAGCTCTATCATAAAATTTGGTATTCCTATGCCCATCCTTCAACTAAGTAGCTCTAGATCTTTGTTTCATTAGGGAATGATGAATTTCCAATGAGCTAATATCTTATCTAATGCCCTTTTTCATTTGCCCTTTGTATTTTATCCTGAGGAGCTCTATTTAGCTCCTCCTATTTTCCTTCTAGCTTCCTCCTTACTTTTATAATTGCATTTTATGTACTGGATCCAATAGTTTTATTAAGCATCTTTATTTCTTCATTGATTAGCTATAATTTCCTCATACATGACAACATTTTGGTGCCTGAAATTTCGTCCTTCAACCCCTTACTAATGGAATAATAAAACCCCTCAATTATTATTAAGAATTTATTAAATCTGAAAAGACATCTTCTCATTTACGTATTGAAGATGTTCTAAACAATAACTGGTGTATGGTTAGATAGAAGGTGATTACTAGATGTTTACTTTATAATTAAGACAATTTTGCACCTTGGGCTCGTTAACCTATAGCCTTATCTAATTTTTTCTTGACTAGCCACTTCCCTTTCTATTTGTTTGTCCTTGTAAGCTTCTAACCCTCACTCCTAAGGTCCTATATATAATCCACACAATTCCTTAGCTCATCTATATTATCTTTTAAGCATATGGATTCCCCTTCCACTTTATTGGAGTTTCACAAACAATTGAAATCTAATATTACCAAATGTTATATTATTATTTCTTAATCTGCTTAAAGTATTGCATAGAGAGTTCCTTTGGAATACATGATTAAAAGCATATACAAATATGACTTATTAACTCTCGTGATGGTTCTTCATCCTTACTTTGACATGTATTAACTGTTGTTCCACCAGAGCAGGCTCAACCTTTATCTCTTTGGATTAATATGCTACCAAAATCCTATCATTATAGTGACAGTTTAAGTTAGTAATGAACTCCCATCCTTTCTTCAACAAAATTAGTTTCTCAGAATTATAATCCTTTATTCTGGTTTTTAGGAGGCTTAGCAAAATAGGTTTAGTTTCCCTAATGTAGTTTACAACCATTTGTTGCTTATTTGGGCTATTAAGCTCTCTTGTATTCTAGCATAGGATAGACATTAAGGAGAAGCTGCATTTGCTTTTCTCGTCTTCTTTGTACTTCTTCTAGTAACTCTCTAAAATTGTATTCCATCTTTTAGGTCCTAATTCTTTGTATCTTAGGGTGGGTTTTCTTGTCTTTCTTCATTACCTTTTCTATGATTCTCTGTAAAAGGAGGATGTGTTTCTTCAACCATTAAGGTTTGATTGTTATTCTGGTCAGTGGAATATATAGTGTGAGCCTAGGTTTCCTGTCTTAGTGTCATTTTCCCAGTGATAGTTCCAGTGTTTTCACCATTTCTCTCAAGAGAAAATTTAATAATTGCACTATCCTTATCTAATTTTTCTTTTTCATAAGTAGTATTCTTCTTATTCCTAAGTTCATTTAGGTCTATTCCATTTGTTTTCTCTATTTTAATTTTCCTCCTAGTTGGTCTCCATTCCTACTTAAGCTTAGAAGCTGTACGTTTTTAGTTATAGGTGACCAGAACTTGACCTTCAAAGGAGCAGCTTGCCTCATCCATTCTACGAATATGAACAACATCTGGTAGTTTGTTAGTAGAATCTACCAGGATAGTAGAGTCTATCAAGATGCAAATCCTTGCATAGATGAATCTCTTAAAGGTAGCTATATTTTTATCAATGCATAGTGGTCTACCAATGTAGCTACCCAATTGACTTAAACCTCTAATGATCCAATATTCTAACAGTACGTTGTGGAAGTTGGCACAGATAGGAATCATCTTTTCCTAAGATCTTCCAATTTTAGTCTAGATTACCATATTTACAAAAATAGAGGCTGAGAGTTGAAGAACCAAGGTCCAGCCTCCAAGATTTTATTAGCTAATGAAGTATAACTAAATTTGAATAAAAATATTTCATGATCATTCAATAATACCTTCTATAGATAATAAATTTTTCATTGTTTTGTAATCTAGACGTTCAAATATTAGAAAGATGGCCTTTTATCCATTAAAAAGCTAAGGAGTGTTGCCTCCCATTTCCTCATTCCCTCCTTGAGAGTGTCCTCTTCTGGGGCTATCATGGACTTGCTATCACTCATTTTTGGAGGGAAGAAATAAAGTTGGAATGAGGGACATAAATCATCTAACCCCTAATTCCAAGTTCTCTTGGGTTGGTTATTACCCACTGGCTTTCCATGGGAGGATCTTGAAGGATCTGTGACAGGTGATTGACTAGGGGGTTAGAGGTTATTGCTAGTTTTGATCTACCTGGAGCCTTTAATAAGGAAGGAAAGTCTTTAGAGGTAAACAACATGGGTTTGACATTATACAAAGACTAAAGTCCCGTGGTTAAATACCACACTCCTAAAACAAAGTTTTTTTGAATAGGTTGTGAAGGCAGGAGAAGAAGGCTTGTTTGGGTGAAGATTGGAGCAGTTTCTTTGTAGTAAAGGAGCAAATGAAGAAAGTAATGCTTGGTTTGTAGCAAGTTGTCTAGTGTAGAGTTGTTAACAAAGGATATGCTAAATGGGTGGTTGCTATGTTGTGTCAAGGTGTGGGGTGATAGTCAAGTTAAAACAAGAAGGATAGGAAACAAAGAAAGAACAAGGATGAATATAGTATTCAACGAAATCGAAGAAAGATCTAGGATGATCAGTGGCTTCAAAGAAGAAAGGAAATAATTTAGAAGAGAAATGAATTACAGAACCATGTCACTATATAGGTTCTATAGAGAAGCTAGAACTTCTCTCTCTATGTAGGCTAAACTTTTATACCTTAATCTTGTTATATGATTATAAATTATTTGATTGAAGAATTTAAAATAAATAAAATGAATTTTAACTTATCTACTTCTAATTATAAATTAAAATTATAATTTATGATCATTGTCAGCATAGTAGAAACCTAATGGGTCACACATAAAGAGTAGTTAAAGAGAGAAAAATAATTTGAATTAAACCAGACTTAATTTTGAAGTTTAAAAATTTTTAGGAATTAAATATGATATATTTACCTAAAATATTTTCTACATAAACAAAAAGTTTTCAAAGAATTACACTCTTGTCTTTTCTTCTATAACCATAAATTTTTTTTCTCTATTTTGTAAATAATATTAAAGATTGGATATTTGCAATTCATAATTGAGAGTTTTAAAGAAAAGTTTTCTAAAATTTTGAATTAAGTATGTTTTAACCTTTTATTTTTTTCAAAAATTTTAAATTATTCAATTAAAAATTATTTAAAAACTATAAAAAAATTGCTATTATGCCCATGATTTAATTGTAATTAATTTTCCTACAAAATAGCTAGTTTATTTTTGTCAAATGAATGTACTTAAATCCAAATGACTTGTCGGATAGAAGATAGTACATTTGGATATATTTAAAGTACATAATCTAAGTAAGCAATTGGTGGCGACTGGCACATATGTTAGACCTTTAATTCTAAGTTATTAAATCATGCAAACTTTGGCAAACCTTAGTCGATACTTAGCACCCAATTTAATGAAACAAGGTAAAAGCCTATAAATAAGCAAGGAAAAATGGGCATTATCAACGAAAGCTCGAAGGTAGGTGAGTGTTGATATGCGATGGTGCACATTGTTGAAAATCTTCAACAAAAGGTAAGATTTAGATGTGAGAAGAAAAGATGAAAGGTACAGATAATTCATGCTAAGTATGAGGGTACTTGAAGGCACTTAACCTAGATGAGGAGGTCGAAAGTAATGTAAACATGCAAGGTTTATTATACATTGACCTGGATTGAAGCTAACTTAGGTTATGGAGCTATGAGACTATACTATGGACGTGCTTAGATGAACTATGCACAAAGATCACTCGGGATGACTAAACGGAAGTTTCATCAAGGCACTTAGCTTTAAGATGCGATGATATAGAGACATATGACAATAACATATAAGCAATGACCTAAGAAACTAGAAGCACTACCTTACAAAGTGGAAGCACTTCTTCAAGTAGTAGGAAAGTGGGTCAGATGATGTGACAATGGTAAAGTTAGTAGAATAAAAGTTGCAATTCTACACTAACTTGGTGGGTTAAAGGAGAAAATAGGTGGGTTTAGCTTATTTGATCGCTAAGTTCTTATATGCCTATATAAAGACATCATTTGCAGTTAATTTGAGTGGAACATGATAAATTCAATCATTTGTAAGAAACTTAAGAGCTTTATGAGAAAGTTCTTTATGAGATTTTCGAGTAAGGATTCTTTATGAGATCTTCTAGTAAGGACATCTTTTGAACAGTTATCTTTTCAAGTGCTTCGAGTAAGAAATCACTTGTGTTCTTTATGTATTAATTATTGTAAATAGATTAATAAAATGTTGGCTTTGTCGTATCTCGCTTATTTTTTATTTAATTATTTATATAAAAAATTGTTTAATTGAGAGTGTTAGTGAAGTACTTAAACACGAGTAATACGAAGCATTCAGAAACAAATTAAATTTTTAGTTGATGACTAAGAAGGAAAGGTTAAGTTGAGTTTTGCAACTTAAGCTTGAATGCCTTATAAGAACTTTGGCAAAATCGCTCTAATTCCGTTGCACTAAAAAGAATTTATGCAGTATTAGAGCTAGGTTAAGAGTTCTTTTATTGGTAAACAATGGCTGGAGGAAGCAATCTTACAAATAAAATTGCTTGATTAGAGGCAATTATTGGTCCTCTAGCCTTAAGAGAAGAGGGTGTGGTTCCTTTCTTGAAATGATTTGAAACTTTGGTGATGAGCTTTAAGAGGCAAGGAGAGTACTTTAATGAAGTTGCATGACCCTCAAATTTTTTATGGCAAGCTGAGTAAGAAGGAGCTCAAAAGTTTCTTATAATAAATGAAATAATATTTTACAGTGATAAAGGTGTATGATACAAAAAAAGGTATTGATCACGACAATATGCATGATGGATGATGCCAAGTTATGATAGAGAATGAGAACCTTTAACAACATCAGTCAGTAGACCTCCCATTTATACTTAGAAAAAAATAAAGAAGGAGCTAACATATCAATTCCTCTCCAATAACACTTCATAGCTGACGAGGAAGCTTTAAAGTGATCAATGCAAGATGACTCAATGTCAAAGTATGTAAGAAAATTTACATCTTTGATATTAACATGTATAACATGTTGGAGGAAGACAAGTTATAACTTCATAAACAACTCACAAGGTTGGGCACAAATAGAGTTTTGGAGACAAAACGTGAAAGACCTCTCTAGTAAAATAGTAGTTGCTGATGTCTTGAAGGATCTCCAAATGCTATTAACCATTCAAACTAGTAATAAATATAAGATGAATGGTGGGACACGAAATGACTAAGAGAAAGGCAAAAAGAAGGTATGTGAAACTTCTCAATATAAGTCGAATAAACAAATAAAACTAGATATTGCTTGTTTTATTTGTTAAGTGCCACATTTTACTTGTGAATGCCCAAAATAGAAGGTATGTGAGAATAAAATGAATTTCTTGGTTGATAAGGATCAAGAAAAATTAAGGGAAGACTTTATGGACGAAGTCTACCTCAACAATTAGACTATGTTAGGAGCAGCTGGCCTTATAAAGGAGTGTCACATTTAAAAAAAATGCAAACCTAATAGAGAGTTAAAACAGTACATTGGATATGTGTCAATGACTAAAGAGTCTTTAATGGAATCAATTTCAAAGGAGTGTTCACAAATTATTATGATGAGGATGTTGAGTTTTCCTGGTGAGAATAGTTTGTTAGGCCCTTAAGCCTAAGTTTTAGAATCATGTAGTGAGTCTTGGCCAATACTTAGTACTCAGATTGATGAAACAAGGAAAAGATTTACGAGTAGCAGAAGAAAAATATGCCTTATTGATGAAAGCTTTAGAGTAGGTGAGCTTTGGCATGTAATGTAAGCATTAACAAAAAATGTTCGACAAAAGATAAGATTTGAATGTGAAAGATTTGAATGTGAGACCAAAAGATGAAAGACGTCACAAAGTTATGCTAAGTACGAGAGTGTGCAGAAGCATTTAACTTTGACAAGAAAGCTGAAAGATATGTAAATGTGTGAAGTTTGTTGTACATTGACTCGAAATTCATGCTAACTTAGGTCATAGAATAATGAGACTATACTATGGATGTACTTAGATGGACCATATATAAAGAGGACTCGGGATGACTAAACGGAAGGTTCATTGAAATATTTGGATTCAAGATGTGATGATGTGGTGACATATGGCAAGAAAACGCAAATAGTGACATAAGAAAGTGTGAGCCCTACTTTACAAAGTAAGAGCATTTCTTTAAGTAGTAGGAAAGCGAGTCGGATTATGTGATAATGGATAATGATCTTCCAAACAGTTATTCTATATGCGAAAAGGGAGTTGGTGACCTAAAGTGGAGAACTCTTCATTAACTTAGTAAAGTTAGTAAAAAAAGTAACATCTCGCCACTAAATTGGTAGGTTAGTGGAGAAAGTTGCTGGTTTTAACTTAGTTGGTTCATGAGTTCTTTTAATCTTATATAAAAACATCATTTATAATTCATTTAGGTGAAACTTTACACATTCATTTATCTGTAAGAGAGCTGAGAGCTTTGTAAAACAGTTCTTCACGAGAGCTTCAAACTGAGAGTTCCTTTAAACGGTGCTCTTGTAAAGTCCTTCGAATAGGAGGCCACTTGCGTTGCTTTTGTATTAACAATTGTGAATAGCTTAATATAAGGTTGACATTATCGTATCTCTACTATTTGCCTACTAGATTATTTACGTAAAACACTTATATGAATAAGAGTGTGAGTGGAACAATTAATTACAAGTGGTGTGAGACATCCAAAATTAACTAGAAGTACTATTGATCGACGGTAACAAAGAAAAGGTTGAATTGAGTTTTGGGAATGAAGCTTGACTATGACATGAGAATTTTAACAAAACCACTCCAATTCCGCTGCATTAAAAAAAAAAATCCCGTTACAGCGTACATGGTGGTGAAAGTTGCCTGAGTTCTTGTGCACATTTTCTAGAAGCAAAATCCATGTCAGGTGCACTTAATTTGACAATTTAAAGATCACGAAGGAGCTGGTCTACCGTCGTTTTGCCAAGTAGGTGCATAGGTAGATGATGATCATTGAGAAAACACCGTGTAAATTTTAACTTCAATATTAAACTAATTGCAATTATGCACTATGATGTGTACTGGCATGGGGCTTCAAATACTAGATCATATCCGTTCTATTATAATCAAATAATTTACTCTTTCTAAAAATTATTTTTTATAAATTCTCAAAGATCTATATATCATTTTCATAATTAAAATTTAATTAGTTAATTCAAATAGGAAAATTTTCACTGTAAAAATACATTCTTAACATTAATTCCTTTAAAATATAGAAATTAAAATTAACTATCGAAAACTTGTAAAGTTATAATGCGAATAGTGTTTTAAGGACAAATTTTCTAAACGTTAAACTGTCGGCTTCTAAAATGTTGAAGTATTTTAAAACTAATATCGAAAGGCCTCTTGTTTCTATTTATATTTTGAATTTTCTGTTTTTATTTTTAAATTTAGTAAAAGAATTCATTTATTTGAATTTTTGATTTCTGTCTTTAGTTTTCAAATTTTATGAAAGCTATAAAAAGCTTTTTTTATAATCTAATTTATATTATTATTAATTTAATTTAATTTAATTTAATATTTCATTAAATTATTTATTTATAAAAATTATGAAAATTTGAATTCAATTTAGAAATCTAATTATTTTTTTGCAATTAATTAATTTTAATTTATTTTTAAAAATTATTAACAAATATAATTAAATGTAAAAGATAATCAATATATATATTTCTATAAATTTTGATTTTATAAATAAAATATATTTAAAAATAAATATTTTAATTTTAATTAAAAATAAAATTTAAATATTAATTTATTAATAAATATTATATAAGAGATTAAAATAAATTTAAAATAAAAATATAACTACATTGACATTGCCTAGGGAAGGAAGATGGTATTGGTTTGCGGCGTTTGTATGACATATACTTGGCTTTCTTGGCTAAGTTGTGTGGAGATATCTAATAGGTAATTCATCATAGGCATCCTTATAAGCAGCTAAGTATGGAACTAGAGGCGATCCGAAGGAGATTCAACCTAAATTAATAGACTCTCTGACTTAAAAAAGAATACTCGATATTCGTGAGTAGATTCAAGATTGCATTGCTTACTTTGGTAATAAACACATCTAGAAGCACACCACCACTGGAGAGTTCCCGATGACTTTTGCATATAACCGTGTTAGAGATGTGGGCACTTGAACTATAATAGGTTGTAATATTTGGCACAAAGGGATTCCTATGAAAGTATCACTTTTCATGTTGCACTTATGGAAAAATAGGCTTCCTCTAGATATTCCCTTACGAAGGCTAGGGATTCTTGGAACTTCGAGATGTAATTGTTGTCAAAATGGTTGCAAAGAATCTGTGGATCACATGTTCCTTCTTGGTGATTGAGCTAGGCACCTTTGGAGATTTTTAGGTATGCCCTTTGGTTTAGCGGATCCATGCTTTAGGTATAGAAATATGTTAATACGGTGGTGGTCAGCTAAGGGTAATCTGGTTATGAGACTGGTCTTTTATGTGTTGCCATCCTTTATTAGCTTGATTATTTGGAAGATGCATTGCTCGACAAAATTTGATAGATCGCCTCCATCTATCTCTTTAATAATCTCAGAGGTTATTGATTCTATCTCTTATATTTTACAGGATTCACTTTCTTTAACCATTTCAGGTAAATAGTGGCAAGATGTGGTAGAGACTATTGAAAGGTATGTTCGGCCTCGCAAGGCTTCCCTAGTGTGTTGGTGCAAGCCCTCGTTGGGATTTCTGAAGCTGAATACTGATGGTTTGTCAAGAGAGAACCCAAGGCTTACACTACAAGAAAAATCCTAGTTGGCGACGGAATTTTACCGACGGACCATTAATCGCATGTAAATGGCGACGGGATGACTTAATCCGTCGGTGAAAGACAAAAACATTGCGACGGTTAAGAAAGCCGTTGCGAAAGTT
>JAOTBA010000009.1:13897611-13907989 GCA_025629845.1 Erythroxylum squamatum | reverse complement strand
AAGAACAACGGATATAATTCCGTCGGTGTTCCGTTGACATTATACCGACGGTGTATGGACCGTCGGTATATAATAGCATCAGCCTATTTACCGATGGTTCAACTTTTCGTCCCTTACCGTCGATAATGACATTCGCCGACGGAAATGGCCAATTACTCGACGGAATATTCCGTCGGCAATAGACGATTTTCTTGTAGTGTAGTGGCAGTGGTGGCATTATTCGAGATGAGTTGGGAAGGTATGTATTGGCATTCGCATTTCCTATGCAATAGGTTATAAGTCTAGAAGCTGAAACACAATCTCTTTTGCAAGGATTGAAACTTTGTGTTGAATTATTACCCAATTCTCAGATAATAATTAAGTTGGATTCCAGAGTTTTGGTTGAGATGTGCCTTGGTAGAGTTCAGATTCTATGGAGGTTGGCATATTAGTTAGCTGAGGCGTTGAGGTTCTCTTTTGTGGATGATCTTCTTCATTGTTATAGAGAGGCAAATCAAGGAACAGATTCCTTGGCAAACCAGGGATGTTCGTTGGAGGGTTTGACCACACATAGTACTCAATCACTAATACCTCATACCTTAAGGGGTATTGACTTTAAATAGGTCATGCTTGCCTTCACTAAGAATAAGAACTGTTTAACTATAATAGATAATAGAGATATTAGCGTACGTAATTTCTTTATATTTTTACGTCTTTGATGTTTGGCATCTAGTGCTAGATTATTTGTTAATGTCAATTTTATTTGTTTCAGCATGTTAGATTCATGCTTCCCTTCTCTGTACTTTTCACTTTTTTTATTAATAAAATAGGGTATCCATCCCCTCTAGGGTGTGGCCCCTGGTTAGACTAAAAAAAACTACATTGACAGTATCAACCAAATAGTTTTTTGTTTTTTGTTTGATAAAAATACAAACTAAAAACTAATATATTACCAATCATATTTTTCTATTTCTTACCTGTTTATTTCTTCCTATACTAACTAATCAAGCACTACCTCAGTTAATCGGCAAGGATGTGAGTTTCCTTTTGTATCAATCAAGGTGTGATTCTTTTGGAAAAAAAGAAATTTAAGAATAATATTTTAAACATATTATGCCCATGAGAAAGAAAATATTCTTAAAATTACCCGATAAAATTTTGACGTCAGAATTAGACATATTCATAATGGATGTATGAGAAGGAGAAACGAAAGAAAACGGAAGGAAAGAAAAAGGAAAAGAAATATTAACCAGTTTGTATAATAAGATTTTATAAAAGTCAGGATCGAAAGTATACGGAGACATAGGTAACACAGAGTCAAGCAAAAAGGTAGGAACCGTTTCTGCCTTAGTGACAGGTTGTGATGGGTTAGGTTTATTTTTGAAAAAATAATGGTGCAAAGGGACTATTAAAAGTGTTTCTTCCAATTTTATATTTAATCTTACATCAAACCCAACAAAAGGGGAAGAAGAAAAAACTACGCAGAGTTCTATTGTGTGCTGCTTTTTAGATTGGTTGAACTCATCCTACATTATTGTTTAGGGAAGATGATTATGGATACCATAAATTAGTTTAGCATGACCTCTTTTTTCAAGATTGAAGTTCAAGTGGCCAACAAGTATATAAAAGGAGGCATTTCAACGGTGGGATTTAAATGCTTGCTTCCATGCATAAAACTTGCTTTGGGACGTCCACCTGCTGTCTTCCAACTGTGGTCCATAATATATTGTACTTATAGTCTTGTCATCATTCTTCACCAGTTTAGCCATTTGGGTAATAGAATAAAAATTAAATGCACCAATTTTACATAAAGTTAAAAAGAGGCAAATCAAGATTAACTACGAAAAGAAAAGGAAGTTTTGGTTGGTACCATGCATTCTCCACAATTCGCTTGAAATATAAATGGGTGTTCGTGTTCTTACAAGACAGCAAAGATGATTCGGTATATATAAATGCTTCAAATAAGCTCTAGCCAACTTTGTGTTTACAGAAAAAGTTTACCAGAAGTTGTACAAGATTTGATGTTTTTTGATAAAAGAAGCAGGTATAGGAGAGCCTATGAACGCGTGGGTGAGAATGGAGAGGTCACAGGTGGTTTAAATTGGGGGTGCTGTTGGATGTGAGGCCGAAGTGCACGTTTGGCAAAGGTCTACATGTTAGTGCCTATGTGTGACAACAGAGAGTGATTGAAAGCGATTAATCAATTATCTACGAGAATAGTTATATCATAATAATACAGTATTGCTCGACAAGATGTTAGCCGCTAGGCTTAAACAAATCTTAGACAGGAAAAGGAGCAACCATTCTCTTTTTTCTATTTGTTCTTCCCTTGCAGTCAAGTGTTCTATTCCAGTGTCACTATCTGTTGTTTCTTTTCTTGTTTGAAATATGCTTCTTTTCCTCTTTCTTTAGTCTCTGATTATATGTAGTTAATTGGTATTCAGAGTGTCTCTTAATCACCATTGACCATCTAACATCAAACATTAACAATATCTTACAATTTCACTGATCTCTTCAAAGTTGAAACTATCAATTGCTTATTCAATTGATTGTGTTCCCTTGTTGATGGAGTATCTATCCTTGCCCTATTTTCAAGAATGTGTAGTCAGCTTTCCAACATGTAACATTAGAAATTTGGTCACCGGGATGAAGAAGTTAATTTGAAGCAGCTAATCTAAGAAGAAAGCTCCTGCCAACGATACCAAGACAAGATTGTAACGTTCAGGAAACTCTGGGACGTCCTTAATCGGAACTGAGAAATTTCTACCTCAGGGTGGTTCAACAAATGAAAGATCTAGTGATGTGCATGCTATTCCATGTATCCCAGCTACCTTGACTAACATAAACTCAACTTACCTACATGTTTATTTATCCAATTAGATATAGTGACCACGATGTGATTTTCGAGACATGCATATATGCTCTAGGTAGGTTCAGCTGCTGCCATTTTAGGTGCTCTCTTCTATTGTCTTCAATATGCTCCAGTCCCTTGTTAGTGTTAGAAATGCAACGATGATTTCTTTTAATAACATTAGTAATTCTCACTCAATGCATATTCGGTAAATTCTTAAAAATATGCGTCAATGATGTCGTTTCTCATAAACAATGTAGAGTCAAACCACAAAACTCGATCTAATATATTGTCTAATAGATAAAATGGAATAATATTAACATAAAGCGCCAGAGAAAGAATTCAATTAGCTAGGGGATCAACTTATATGTATCAAAGATCAATATAGTTCTCTGGATCCCCCATACAAGCTGAACATTGGGTGTGGGGAAAGGTATCTTGGCCTTAATTAGTTACGTTTGTGAGAAGTAGAGAGTGATATAAAAGCACTAAAGGAAAGAAGAACACGTACTTCCATCAGCAAATGCCCGAATATACACAATTCTACTAAACCCTTTTACATAACAGGTCTTACAGCTTGATGAATGCATCCCTGGAAGTAAGAAAATCTTATTATTGGTGATTAACTAGGTTGTAATTTGATCATTGCAAAGGTGTACTTGGAACACTTGTTGAACTCCCCTGTTTAGATATCATGTTAATGTATCCTCAACTTGGGAAATGTTACTGCAATTAACAGATTTTAGGATCATTCGAATATTCAGAATAATAGATATGATCATCAAGCAAATAGAAATGCGTTTGGTCTATGGCAGTTCTTTTGTCGTATAAGGATGATAAAAGGAATCTCATGTGCTGGAAGGGTGGAAGAAGGTTTTCTTAAGGGGAAAAAAATAATCGAATATGTAGGCCATTGAGGGAACCATTTGTAATTAAGTATTCATTATTTTATGATCCACCTCGCTCCTTCTCAGGTGTTTATAAGCATGGCGATAAACGCCTGCACAAAGCAGAGAACTAAAAAGAACACTAACCATTTGAACACTACCAGAAGAAGATAATCAAGATGACAGGTTCTGGTTCTCCTTGTGGAGCCTGCAAGTTCTTGAGAAGGAAATGTGTGAAAGGTTGTGTTTTTGCACCTTACTTCAGCCATGAACAAGGTGCCACTCACTTTGCAGCTATTCACAAAGTTTTTGGTGCAAGTAATGTGTCCAAATTACTTGCTCACCTACCTGTGAGTGATCGTTGCGAAGCTGCTGTTACAATCTCATATGAAGCTCAAGCAAGGCTTCAAGAACCCATTTATGGCTGTGTCTCGCACATTTTTGCCCTCCAGCAGCAGGTCCGATACACTTTGACCTTTTTATTCCAATTGATGATGATGAAACTGTATTTCTTTAGGCTTTACTCTAGATAACCGTGTATCGTTCTTAATTAATGTCTTTCTGTGTTTAATCTGGCAGGTTGTAAACCTGCAGGCAGAGTTGGCTTCTCTCAGGGCACAAGCAGCTCAAAACTTTCTCAATGCATCTACGACAGTGAGTTCTGGTAAACACCCTTCTTTGCCACAGGATCTTCAGAGCTGGTTTCAGTCAGAGAATTCAAATATGATGTCACATCTCAATCCAAACCTCAACAACACCATGGCTTACGGTGGAAAAGGGTTCATGGACCCAACCTCCATCGGAAATTATGGAAATTTAGCAATTTCATTTGATAGCTTTGAAGAAGCTTCTCAATCCCTGTCTTGTTTTGACATGCAATCAGATAAGAGGCAATGGACTTATCAAGATGCTGATGATCTTCGGTCAGTGGCCTTTGGCTATGCTCAACATTCATGAAGAAATACAAACACCTCATGCTAGCTGGAGATTATTTGCATACCATGGAATATGAATTTCTGCTGATATAAATAAAAGCTAGGAACCCCAGAATTGTTCAAACAATCAAAAACCCTAAATGCACCACGTTTCCCTTTTCGTTAATCTAGTGTAATCACAGATGCGGTTAGAATCGCATTGAAGTTCTATAGAGAAGATAGACTTGTCGCATTTTGAGTTTGATTATCTGGGAGTATTAAACTAGTAAGTACCTTGACTTCAGAGTGAGAATTACCTACAACCTGTTGGATCGTTAGCCTAGTGATCAATTTACTCTACTAATTCTTGGACTTTTTTACTAAATTCATATGCTAGATATAGGAATGCATAGACTGTATGTGCTTCTGTATGAGCGTTAAACTTGGATGATAATTTGATGGAAGAAGAAAAAAAATGATGGAAGAAGACAACAACCAAAACAAAAAGAGAGGCTAAAATAGCTATTATGAGAAGTAGATGGAGAAGTTAACCTAGAAGATTAAGTTGGTTGAAACTGGAAAGGCAAATTTATGTACAGTTAGTTTCTTTGCTTGCATTGGGATTTGGAGTGTTTCCTTTATTAGCTATAAGCAATCCCGAGAAAAATATTCCCTTTGTTTTTTTGTTATTCCGTTATTGGATGTAGCAGACCAACTATTTCGGCCTCCATCGCCAGCTTCAACTTTCTTTATTCTGTTCCCGATGCCTGATAATGTTTTAACAAGTACAGGATTGGTTAGAATGATAAGAATTAGCATTTGTACTGGTACATGTCATGTCTATTATTTATCTAAATCTACAGCATTTATATGATGGATCATTTAAGTTAAATCTCCGCCTGTATGACCAATGATGCTTGGTTTGCGAATGTGATCCTACTCTTTGCCCTAGGAATAACTTTCCATTAAAAACCTGCTAAAAGGCTTCACTTATATATACAGATATAAGCTTCAGTATGGGAACTTGGGCCATGCTGTATATTTACTTCTGAGTGCAAATTTGAAAATACTAGGAGTTGATCATCTTTATCGTGTGCAGCTGCTACTGGTAGTTAGTCCTGTTTCAGTGACGACGTGATTCTGTGTAACAAAAGAAACTAAATGGAGCTTGATTGTTTCAGTTATTACTGGCAGCACTCAGCATGTAAGAGATGAGGATTGCCAAGACCTTCGAATCCTCTCACATGTGGTTGTGCTAACTGCTATATTAAACATCTTCTTCTTTGGATGGATTAAAAAGGACCATTTCTCATAACAACATGAAGTATTCTAAAATTTGGAGTTTTGATTCTCCTGAATGAAAGTGTAAAGAGAACATCTCCAGATTGAGTATTTTTGCGTGCTAAGACCTCGACAAATGTAGAAGTGGCATTAAAGTAAATGCAGGATTAGTTTGTAGTGGTTCGATCGATTACTCAAGCCTGCAGACTTCACGATCAATGAATATACCTTTATCAATAATTGAGAGCTGACAAACGTGTCCATCTATTAATCATAGTAATCTAATTTCTGAATTCTTACTCTGTATGAACGGTGTTTATAGAAGGATCAGTGACATTTTGGCTTTGCTGCTCAACTTTAGTGGTACCGTTGCCATATGAATTTGTAGGCATGAGACTGTTAGTACAAGATTGTGTGAATTTGTTTTATGGAAGAATAATTCGGACCATGTGATTTAAGTCTTCAGTTCACTTCAATGGCAACACCTCTTTCTACAAACATGTTGAAGAAAGGTTGTCTAAAGAGAAGAGAGACAATCAAGGTTGCACGTGCGCCTCAATGTCTCTAGTCAAACCTAAGTTTTATGCTTCTGTTTTGTTTTGTTTGCTTTCCAATTATTAAATTAAACCAAACATTTGTCGTCATCTCTATGATAATTGCTTTCCACCAAATTATTTGTACTATACTACTCCTTCCACGACACAATTTCAATTTCCATAGTCTCCATTATTAGTTCAGTGCATTAATAATTTATATTATTCTAATCTTCACCCAAAGAAATTATTCTTTTTTATTTATTAAGAGACCAAACTAAAGGGCAAACCTCCGTGCATAAAGCTTACCGTTTTGCAAGGGTTTGGAGGAGCGTCATCAATTATACGCAGCCTTTTCTTTACATTTTACAAAGAGGTCGTTTCCGTACCAAACTTAATTAATATATTGAGGACGAAGTTCTACAACTTATATACCGTTCCAATTATGTTTTAAAACAAAATAAATAGAATTAATAATAAATAGAAAACAAAGTCGTACAAGCTTACAAAACAAGAGGGATTACTCCTGTCTATCTACCTTTGAAAGTAAGGTATTAGAATAGAAAACCAAGGTAAGAATAAAACGCAGCAAGTTACATCATATATGCATTGAGAAACGTATATTGGAACTACATGCCTAATGAAGGTTCTTCAACAAAATAAGTTCCCGGATTTCTCTGACGACCCTAGATATCAAAGCCTCTTTTGAAGAGTATTTACTGGCAAGCCGTCTTAGGTTGCGTTTTCTCCAAAATGTGTAGATACAACTTCCCAGTACAAGAATATGAATCTGATTATCTAGTTTCAAGCAGACTGTTTGAGTTGAAATTTTCTGTGTAATGTCTATGAGAGAGTCACCTGGATCAGATCATGAACATTTAGCAGTAACGTAATCCTGAATGGAGTTATTGAATGGACATTCGAAGAGAAGATGATTCCTTGATTCATCATGCAGTGAGCACATTGGACATGATTTATCAATTTGCAAGTAAAGAATTCTATCAGTGGTTGATAACTTGTTTTGTATGGCCAACCAGAAAATAAACGAAATTCTTAGAGTAAGGACTTTGTGTTGGAGAAGATGAATTTGCAAGCTAAACTCCTCTGCTGCTTTTGCTGTCCAAGCTGGAAAAATGATGTTGCTGCAGAAAAAGTAAAAGAAAGCAAAGATTTGCTGTAGAGAGATTTTGGGTTTGTTCGTTTAAAGCTGTTTTGTTCATAAGAATGGAGTAGGAAAAAATTTTGGTGTGTGGCATGTTGGTCAAAGCTGAAATAGCATATCGAATATTTCTGTTTTGGTGTGTTTCGTACCTTTATGATGCTAGAGGTATTGTCTTAGCTTAAATAGGTAATATTGGAGGAAGGAAAGTTGTTAGCTTAAAATAATTAATATTGCAGAAGAAAGTTGTATTATGCAGAAGTCTACTTTGGATGTTTTGTATTCCTTTATTTATGGAATCAAATGGAACGTTTTACGTGTGTCCAAAAAAATCATATTCTCTACTAATTTACCCACTTTTACATGGTATCAGAGCTCAAATTCCTTCGAGACTGTGGAGATCAACTTCGAAATCAATTATTCAATTTCAACCAGCGTAGCAACCATCTAAACCAGGAATTGAAGAAAATGGCAGCAATAAGTTCAACGTCCTCCTCAATACCCAACGTCCCAATTTTTGATGGCAAGCACTTTCACATTTGGTCTATAAAGATGCGTTTTCACCTCAAATCATAGGAACTTTGGAAGGTGGTTGAATCAGACTTCGGACCACCAGTTCTAAGAGCAAATCCCACGGTTGCCCAGATGCAGGAACACGAAGCTGAATTGCTGAAAAAGGACAAAGCCATAGTAGTCCTGCATTCAGCTCTTGCGAACCACATTTTTACGTCCATAATGAACATGGAATCACCAAAGGAGATCTGGGATTGGCTAAAGGCAAAAGTATGAAGGCTCAGATAGGATCAAGGCTGCCAAGTTACTGACATTACGGAGGCAGTTCGAATTCTTGAAAATGAAGGAGGATGAGCCCATTGAAGCATATGCTGGCAGAGTTCTGGACATTGTGAACCAGATGAAACTCAACGGTGACGAATTTGCAGACAAGAAAATTGTCAAAAAATCATGATCAGTATTTCTCCTAAATTCGAAGCAAAGATCGTAGCGATAGAAGAAGCTGGAGATTGGGAATCTTTAACCGTAGCACAGTTATGCAGCAAGCTGGAGGCTCATGAGAAGAGACTGAACATTATGACAGAAGAAGGGCTTGAAGGGGCATTTTCTGCTCAACTGAAATTTAACCCGAAATCCAGAAAACCTGGAAACCCACCTGGAGCAAGTAGCAAATTCAAAGGAAATCAAGAAGATGGATAAAGGCGAAAGATTCAAGCCTGTGCACACTGCAAGAAAAGCAACCTTCAGACGAGTGATTGCTGGTTCAAGAAGAAACGCAAATTCAAATGTCATTACTATCACAAAACAGGACACACCCAAATATTTTACAGAGCCAAGCATAAGGAAGAAACAACCTCAGCTCCTCAAGAGGAAGCAAAGGTCACAACAGAAGAAGAAGTACAGCTGCCTGAACATCTTTTCATGGCTTTCGAAGAATCAACCAAAGTTGCCAAAACCACCTGGCTCATTGACAGCGGGTGCACCAGCCACATGACACCCAACGAGTCAGCCTTTACTGAACTCAATAGATCCATTACAACCAAGATCAAGCTTGGGAATGGACAGATTGTCTACGCTAAAGGAAGAGGTGTTGTAGCTATCAAAACTGACAAAGGGATCAGGTATCTTACAAATGTACTTTACATTCCCGAACTGCATATCATCCTTCTTAGTGTTCCGCAAATGCTCGACAATGGTTGTGGGGTATATTTCAAAAGAAAAACTTGCCTTACCTTTGATGATTATGATAAGGAGATTGCAAGACTCAAAATGTCAGGAAGAAGTTTCTTGATAAACCTTGAACTAGCTACAGGAACAGCAAGTGTAGCAAAGGAAGAAGGCAACCAACTTTGGCACAAGAGACTCAGGCGTGTGAGTTTTAAAAAACTGCAAGCTATGTCCAAAATCGAGCTTGTGCAAGATCTTCCAGAAATCATTACATCGACTCATGTATGTGTTGGATGTGCCCTTGGACAACAAGTCAGGAAGCCATTTCCAAAAGGAGGAGTCAACAGAGCCAAGCAGAAGTTGGAGATTGTCCACTCTGATATTTGTGGCCCGGTGCAAGTCAATTCTCTAAATGGAAGCAGATACTTTGCGCTGTTCATTGACGATCTCACCAGGATGACCTGGATATATTTCTTGAAGGCTAAAAATGAAGTGCTTACAGCATTCAAAAACTTCAAAGCCCTGGCAGAAAATCAAAGTAGCAGTTACATCAAAGTTCTCCGGACTGACAATGGCGGTAAATACGTTTCAACTGCATTCAAGAATTTTTGCAAAGCTTCAGGAATCATCCATCAACAAACTATAGCCTATATTCCACAACAGAATGGAGTCTCTTAGCGCAGGAATAGAACCATTATGGAGTTGGCTCGAAGTATGCTGTTTAACAAAAGAATTCCTAAAAAATTCTGGGCAGAAGTTGTTGCTACTGCTATGTTCTTGCTGAATCGCCTGCAAACAAAGGCTGTCGATCAAATGACATCGTTCCAAGCATGGACAGGTAACAAACCTTCAGTCAAAAATCTGAAAATTTTTGGATCTCTTTGTTTTTATCACATTCCTGCAGAGAAGAGATCGAAGCTAGATGAAAGGGTTGCCAAAGGAATTGATTGAGCCAAATTTATACTATAAATTGGCCTCATTTTCTTAAGTATTTATGCACTTGATGACTCCTAATCTATGATTTTGTGCTTAATTTGGTTCCTTATGTTGAGTTTTCAAAATTTGCAAATTGTCAGTATTTTGTCACCATTTGA
>JAOTBA010000009.1:13869550-13887782 GCA_025629845.1 Erythroxylum squamatum | reverse complement strand
TTCTAGAATATGTCAACATGGGTTTGTGGCCCATGTTCGGTCCCTTCTCCCTCTTTCTCCTAGCATATGTCAATATGAGTTTAGGATCC
The DNA here is from genome assembly GCA_025629845.1 of Erythroxylum squamatum. Lineage (NCBI taxonomy): Eukaryota > Viridiplantae > Streptophyta > Magnoliopsida > Malpighiales > Erythroxylaceae > Erythroxylum > Erythroxylum squamatum. The sequence goes on along the minus strand of JAOTBA010000009.1, from coordinate 13,887,693 downwards.
ATATTGCTATCAGAAACAGAGATTTGTTAATCCAATTTTTTTACATTTCGAATGGTGCCTGTATCTGGAGTTACTGAGAGCTTCTTGCTTGATTAATGCGTTGAGAATTTCCATATTCAGGGTAAAGAGATAGGGGGATAGAGGATCTCCTGTCTAATACCAAATGCAGCTTTAAAGATAGTAGTCGGAGTGCCATTTATCAGGACCGAAAGAGTAGCAGTTGTAACGCATCACATAATCCAGTTGATAAATTAGGATTTTTTTTTGGGTATACTTTCCGTATAACAAGTTAATTTATTTCTCCGAATCCAATGCTTTAATTAATTAAAAACTATGTTTGCCATTGCTCTAGGAAACTCACGCGCTCCTGCTCGTCTAAGAAGAAAATAAGTAATATTTTCAAAAACCTCTATTATTCGTTTATCTCTCTTGTTAGCTCCTTATCTTTAATATGTAATGCTAAGAAAAGCTCCTATTCCCTTTCGATTTTGAAGTCATTAGTTCACTTTTTTTGAGACAGCTCGTCTGAAATCACATTCAACAAATGATCACTCATCGCCCATTAAAGTAATGGGTTCTCTGGAATAATCTCACTTTTAAAGTACAATTAAAGGATTCCAGAAAAGAAGGTTCAGTGTCAATGAATGTATTCTAGAGCTAACAAAAGCCAACCTCAGAGACCAAGTATGAAAAGGAAGTGGTTATCTGCCGCTCGAGTAGAATGGGTCTAAGAAGAAAAGTTATCCTATCCTTTGGTCATGGGCTCCAAGGATATGAAGCTTAGCTGATGCAGTTTAGCCGTGGCCGTGGTAGAGTGTCTAATATACATATATAAATATTATATAGACATTGGTTGTCTCTTCTTCACTCGTAATCACCTTATTCAGTGGCTTGATGTTTTTTCTAATAAGTATAATCGGTGAAGGCCTGCTTCTAAAGATTTTCATCCTTTTAATTTTGCTTTCTTGATAAACACACATGAACCAAGTGGGAATTGCTTAATCCACCTACTCCTAGTCCTAGCAGTTAGAGTTAAATAGGAACACATGGATGGACATGGTGTTATGCGGTTGGAGGGAAGAAGTACGATGTAGCTAAGGTCTAATTTTAGAAATGAAGAGTATTCATGTTAGGTACACCAACACCCAAGTACTTGCGAATAATTACGTAGGCACTAAATCTTTAAATCTCAGGCTGATGACATCCATTGCCCCGCATGTGCATGAATAAATTTTTGGGGTCAACTACATTTGTCTGATTACCCATCTAATCTTATACCTTGTGCGAGCGAGGCTATATTATCAATAAGTGAAGTCAATTAATAGTACTAGCACCAGCAAGTATCATCTTCACACATAATTTTTACATAGCAAGTTGATGGTCTGGGGCGAGAGAAAGAGAGCCTTAGTTATGTATGGTTTAATATAATACAAAAACCCTCTTCTACACCTCAGTGAGTTCCAAAATGAGATCCCATCCCATCCCATCAATCCTCTCATGCAATCCCAATCCATAATGGATTTCCAGTAAAGACCCTTGCCATTCTATACACTTGAACCACCACGTCACCTCTTGTGATGGAACCTAACCTTCAACAAAAATTGCATCTTGACCTGTCAAAGGAAATAACCTTATTATTATGTAAGGAATCGTGTCATTACAGGGAAATCATACAAGCTGTCATCCAATTCAAAGCCTTAAGTTTTAGCATTGACAATACAGCAGAATGAAATCATTTAACCATTCTTTCATTTATCAAGTTGCGCAATTTCTCTTTTTATCAAATTTCAGTTGGAAAGGTACCATCTGAGACAACTGATTAGCTAATCAATGATTCTTACTGCAGTTAGCCAAAGTTTTCATCCCTTTCCAAACAACATTCAACCTATTCAAGATTTTCTTTGAAAAATTTTATAGTCAGAAGATGCAGGCAAATTTCACAATGACAAATTTGCAATCAGCAAGCATTAGTTGTCACTAGTTTGACTAGCAGTTTCAAGAAGCAAGGTCATTAGGGTAAGCCAGGCTTACTTGAGACGTATTGTAGACTATGTACTCGTTATACATCAACTCAGAGTTCCTCACATTTGATGTCACTGGTTTTCCACAAGGAATGACAACATCATTCCTCCAGTGCACAAATTCTGATTCTTTGGGAACTTTCTTCCCCAATCCTTTTGTTGAGTGCTTTCCTTCAGGAGGTTTCTCCAAATACTGTCCATAATGAAATCATCGTTACAAGAGGTAACTGACTGACAAAGAACAACGCATTCAACAAAGACCACTTAATTCAAAACTTCACTGCAAATAATCTAAAAATATCGGGTGAATGATGAATGCTCAGTACCACCAATGCGGTTCAGATAAGGATGCATTTTGGCAAATGATTAAACAAAAAAGTCCAGGTTGAATGAGTTCATTGACTTAGTAATTAGCCAGTATGACATGCCATAAAACAGGATGTGCAGGATGCATATACTCATAAACATATGTACGCATGTAGAGTGAACTCACCAGCGCTTTCTTCAGTTCATAAACCTCCCCTAGGGCAACTTCACTAAGAAGCATCAGTCCTATAGGATTTTTCTTATCAGTAAAGCAATACTGAGCACTCTTACTGACTAGGTCAGCAAAGTAAATCCCTTTGCCAAACTGTAGGATAGAAGCAAGTAACCATCAGCATTGCAGAAGCACGTGTACATTAAAGAAAAAGGAGGTAAAATCTATATCTGAACCTAGACATATACAAAATTTCTCATTCGCTACAAACACAACACACAGAGAGAGAGAGAGAGAGAGACCATATAGCCAGTAGCTGGAGCTTCAGGAGGAGCTATTCTCAGACCTTGGCTAAGTATTCCCACAAAGTTAGTCAACCGAGAACCTGCCGAAGTAGATACATAACAACTTCTCATCCCATTACAAATACTAATTTCTCCTAGCTGAAGCATTGTGGATTCCTTGGAATCTGTATTTACAGCAGATCACAGGAACTAATAGCAAAAGTTTACCATGCCATAGCAGCATTTTGTTCTTAAGCTTGTCTCGATAAGGTGTAAACCTATCAAATTCCCCTTCCCTCTCCAGTGAAAACACTTCCTCCAGTTCCAGACTCCACTCCTGACAGTAGTATCAAGCACCAACACATTATAAATGAAAAAGATAGCAAGAAGAAAAGAATGAAAACACCACCAAAACTTTTTTAAGACTGTTCAGTGCCAAAGTGCCATGAAATGTAACCCACTGTATGAGTAGGAGCATGAGTAGTTCTGAGATACTTCTCAATCAGCTGGTAATCTTCACTGTCATGAGAAAGTGGATTAATACCACAACGAAGTTTCTTGTACTTATCATCAAGGGGTTCCTCACTGTCAAGATCAAAACCTACTAATCTGGAAGCTATCTCAATATCTTGGAGTGCTTCTAGCATTTTAACCTACAATAGAGACAACAGAATTTCAAATTTTTAGTTCTATATTTTTCCATTAAACTTGTTGAATTAGCAGGATTGAAAACTGATCTGATGGATTAATAATGCCGAACAAAGAATTACTAAAATGTTAAGCATTGTCAGTTACTGCTAACTCCAATTTTCACCCTTCCCATGCAATTTGTTGATAATATGAGTTAACTGTGATCACTTCATAATGGCTTTCAGAAATTCAATAGGCAAGAAGCATACTACCATGGTGCTTAAATCAAGGAGCCAAATCAAGATCCACCAAGGCTGATTAGTTTGATTTTTTTTTTCCAAATTTAGTAAAGAAGGATGTTTATTTATGATTCTGTTTTTATTTTTCATTTATAGTTATCCCTTTTTTCATAATTTATGACAATCACAAAAAGTGATTTTTATTTTTAATATAATTCATTATTTAATATTAACTACTAAACAAAAACTTATGACCATTATATTATTTTATTCGGCAATAAACTTAATTTATCATTTAAATAATATTTTATTAAAATAAAATATTTTCAAAATTTACAATCAGAATGAATATATTTTAATATTATTATATTTTTAAAATAAATTAATTACGGCTAAACTATTTTAAAAAATTAAATTGAAAATTAATTTTAAATAATAAAACAGACTTAAAATTAAGATTTATTTGTTTTTAACATTTTTAGAAATAGAATTTTGGTTTAAAATAATTTAAAATAAAATATTTTTTATTATGTATTTTGATTATAAATGCTAATAATAAACCATTGCTATACATCATAGAAGGAATAAATTCATCACTATATAGTATATAAGAAATAAAATTTAGAAATTATTACTTAATTATTATTATTTTATATAGCTTTATGTATTATAATACTAAATTCAATAAGTATTAATTTAGATTATAATAAACATTCCATGGTAACAACAACTCAGTAAAAATCTCATTTTTATAATTAATTTGTATTATAATTAGTAGTAATTGATAAATATTTCATAATAAATAAAAATTTATTACTCGTCTAGTTAATAAAATTAATTTATCTTCAGCTTTTAGCGGAGCCTGTTGAAGGAAGGTCAATCAAACTCAAAGTTAATATATTTAGTATAATAATAAAAGTATAATTACATTCATTTAAACAAGTAAACAATTTTACCAAAATCATGAAATGAAAACTAAAAATCAAGTAGATTCAAACAGATTTCAAACAGCTTATTCCCTTATTATACATGTTGGTGATGAAATCAGAAGAAGAAGCAGAGCAGATAAAATTGAGAGAATGATGTACGATGATATGCATACTACCAAGAAAATGATAGATTAAATCGACGCAAATTTTGAAATAAGTCAAGAATCTTAGTGGGAAGTGAAGAAATATAAAGGAAGCAGACAACATGAAGAGTTCTGTACCTTTGCCTTAAAATCATCATCATCTCTAATAACATGCGGATGAAGAGACGGAATCACGGTGAAAAACCTATTGCTGGCATCAACAATCAAACTTTCTTTAACTGTAGAATTGAGTGTATTGCTATTTAATAAATTCTGAATTTCGGTCAATGCCTCAAAACCTGGAAAATTTTAAAAGTATACAGTTAATTAACCAATGCAACATTTCAGACCTCTTAGAACTGTATAATATTGTATGAATGAAATCTGAAGTGATCATACACACAAAAGTAAAATGAAGAAGAAATGAATGAATGAAATAGCAAAAGGCATAATAAGTACCCCTCTGGATATTGCTCTTGCTCAACTTTCCAAGTGGCATTTCTGACATATTAATCTCAAATTCCATCATTGCAGCTCTGTGAAACAGTTGACATCCTTCGGAAATGAGATCCTCAAAGGAATTGTGATGAAGAAAATGAAGAAAATTACTTCTACCTGTAGGTTTCCACATTAAAGAGCATCTTCATCAATTCAACTACTTGAGGGGCAAGTTTGCTATCCGCACTGTTAATATTTCTCCTTGCCAATTGTTTATTCTCTCCATAGTCCTTTGAGTTTGAACATAGATAAAGAACAGAATGAGATGAATCATATACATTAAGCAAGGATTATGATAACAGGTAGATTGAAAGCTAACAAACAGTACAATATCCAATGGGAAGAATCTGCCAGGTTTCTTTTGAAAATTTTTCTTCTGCTCCCAGGCTTCCCAGGAATTCCCAGTCTTCTCAAGAAACAAACGCTTGAATTCACATATTGCATCTGATTTTGACATTTCATCCAGTTTCTTTCCTCCAATTTTTTCATTCCCTATCCTTCCCCATTTCCGGAAGACGTGACAATCTGATCCTCTGTCATTTTCAATTATCTGAAGAATATAGTAGCTTTTTCATGGAAAACAAGCAAAAAGTTAAAATATTATAAACCAAACCATAATATATTAAGAAAGAATAAAGATGCATTGAAACTGATTGCGGCATAAGCTCAAGTAAATCTAGTTCAACTTATCCTCAAGTGTGTTTTTTTTTTTTCATCACATGTAAATTGAGTAATGACTAATGACTCCTATAGCATCCTGTTTTATCAACTGACGAGCATCAGATAGATGGCATGGCATTGTCTGGCCAAGCCAACAATAATAAATGCAAAAACAGGCCCAAAATTCAAAGAAAATTATAAGAAATGTACATGAGAAAAAAGTTAATATGATATCAGACAAATCCACCTGTTAATACCAGTTGACAAGTCAGACATATTTAACGTTGTATTGTAGATGGTCTTCCCATCCTCGAGGATGTGGCCTGTATCTTGCAAACCAGATGCTTCATGCACAGCACTCCGGCCTTTCACTTTGACAGTGACCATGCTAGAGGCGTCAGCCACAGCCTCTATTTTGTACAAATCAAATGGAAGTTTCTTTTGCCTTTCAAAAGAGTCAATTAGGTAATCTTCCCGAACAAGCGGCAATTTCATCCTCCTAACAACCACAACGTTCAAATCCAGCCACAATATTGATAAAAAAAAAAAACAGAGAAGTGGAAAGCAGATTTACCTAGCCTTCCGTATCTCAGCATCTGCATGATCTGGTGTCCCACTCACAATTAAGCAGTTTGTACCTACAATTAAATATGTAAGCAAAAATGACCAGAATAATATCAGAATTCTTCACAACAAACATTATTTTCCAACTTGGAATCAAATGCACAAAACTGCTACCCTTCTTGATCTTAGCATGAAACTGCCCTCCTGCTCCCTCAATCTTTCCCTTCCAATGTTCCTGCAACAGTTAAATAAGTAAAAATATCAAGTCAATACGACAACATGAAGACATAATTGCACCAATCTCAAAATATGAGCATACAGTCGATTCCTCCGAGAGGCCAGTGATAGCAACTTTTAGATCTTTTAAACTTTCACTGTTCAGTGACTGGCTGTTGACAACTTGGCTCCCAGAAGTGACGCTCAGGGAAGCCAAAGGTATTTTCCTAACAGGTTTGCAGCTCTTTTGTGATTTGAACCACTGCGATAAGGTCTACACAGTTATAACTATAATACTGCAAAATAATTAATACATAAAATATATCTTCCAAAAAAAATTAAAACATAAAATAATTCATCCTGGACACCTTTTTAAGATACGGATTCTCTGTCCCTTCTGGGATTTTCCACTTCCTTTGAAGACGTACAGGTTCAGTAGCAGAGAATGAACATTTGCTCCATTCTGACAAGTAGCCATGGCACCGATACATGCCTCCAGAATAACGAAGACAACCATAACAAATAGGGCAGGAATCAAGTGCTCCAAACATCATCCCATCAGCACTACAAAGGATTCCTCCAGTTAAGTTGCAGCAAATTTTGAAGCAAATAGTTAAAATTATGTGTAATAGGAAGCAAAGATAAAGAAAATACAATCTCATCCTCACTACTCAAACAATTCAAGCAACCATGCAAAAAGTCATAAATTATAGACCTGGAAGAAATAAATCATGCGTATTTATATCCAACATATCCAATAACACTAATCTCATGTTCATTGTTGAACAAACAAACAGGATACATATTCACATTGAATCACCAAGTAGGTCAAGAAATAATCTATGAACCTATCCACCCATCCCATTGTCAAGGTGGTCCAAGAACAATTGGACACTGAGGTGTATGAAACTCAAACCTTAAATACAATGTTACCGATCAAAATGTGTCAATTCTCAATTTGAACACATTTTACCCAGAAGATCAAATCCTACAAACAACTGTGTTACCAATTAGAAAGTGAAAATTCACTTGAAAATATATAAAAAGAACTGGAACTTCTTAGTTTTAGTAAGAGACGAAATCATGTTGTGAAGTTGTATTGTCAAGGTGGTCCAAGAACAATTGGACACTGAGGTGTATGAAACTCAAATCTTAAATACAATGTTACCGATTAAAATGTGTCAATTCTCAATTTGAACACATTTTACCCAGAAGATCAAATCCTACAAACAACTATGTTACCAATTAGAAAGTGAAAATTCACTTGAAAATATATAAAAAGAACTGGAACTTCTAAGTTTAGTAAGAGATGAAATCATGTTGTGAAGTTGTATTCATCAGAAAGCCATACAGATCACTTACAAAATCCATATAAGGATGCTCAAAGTCTCCTAAAAAATGAATTACCATCTGTCCCGCAAATCAAGTTCTGATCCAGTAGAATCTTGACCATTTTCCTCAAGCATTTCTCGCAACTCTGCTGTAGTTACATGCTTTTTGAGATCGTCCTTCAAAGCCCACAATTCTTTGGATTGGGACTCCAGTTTACTTTCCAAATCATTATTAGACTTAGCAGATGCAGTCCTGCTAGTTGCTACATCTCCTTCTTTGGCATACTTTGATTTCTGATTATCACCAAAGTTATTTCTCCGTTTTGCACCAGCTTTGGTAGTGGATTGTTGTTGTTCTTTGCCCTCTTCTCCCTTAACTTCAGTGAATAATGACATAACAAGAGTGAGAAAAATACAGAAACTAGCAACATTAAGAAAAATACAGAAACTAGCAACATAATCATTCTCTGACATTCATGAATGTATGCAATTATCATTACCATCATCGGCTGAGGAAGCAATGTTCTTAACCAGCGCACTAACAGCTTTCCGATCAGACGCTGAGAGATTTTCCCATCCAGGCAGCTTCTCCACTTCGGTAGATGGATACAAATCCATAAAGCAGTTAGCGTGATGCCATGATAATCCCTTTGCTCCTTGTCCAGTTGGCTTAGAAGACATACGAACCTAAAATGATTTTGAAATTTCGGGGAAATGAATTGATTATGTACTCAACACGTGAGTAAAAACACAACAAAGAAATCAGATTATGTAAATACATTGAAATATATTACAGTTACAATTGTACAATTAGCCAAAATGATATAGAACTCACTTCAATAAACTTAAAAATAGATATGGTTAAAAAGCCACACAAGACCATCTACTATGCTCTTAACCCTAGCTAAATGGGGAAACATTCCTTTGATTATAATTTAGACGGAGTGGAAGGAATTAAGGTAAATGGACCACACATCAGCAAAACAAGCTTATGAAAATTAAGAATTATGTCTTGTCACATCTTGAGATTTTCCTTTTCTCTTTTGTTACTTTGCCACACATCAGCAAAAACAAGCTTATGAAAATTAAGAATCATGTCTTGTCACATCTTGAGATTTTCCCTTTCTCTTTTATTTTTTATTTTTTGGTAATTCCCTTTCTCTTTTATTACTTTGCCAACAGGCACTTCTACCAACTTATTAACAAGGGCATTGAAGAAGAGAAGCCTACCAGTTGTTTGGCAAGCAGTGAAAACTGGTTACGTGGTGCTGTAATCAAAGAGCAATTGCGTCCATCCCAAAAAGAAAATAAAAAAGATAGAAAACAGATCCTTGTAACCTACATCTCTATTCTCATGTCACATATGCATGTGGACCTACTGGAAACAGCCTCTCTATAATGTAGGACAAAGCTGCGTACTATTAGGCCCCCCCAGACCCTGTTTCATTGCAGGACTTCGGGGTATGATGATGATGATGTGATGACGACGACAAGGACAATAGTTCGTAGACCAGGCTTGTCAGACAAACTGCACTGAGACTCCCCCAATTTGAATGTTAACAGATAAATGTAAATACCCACCTGTCCTTTTGTGATCTTTTGGGTGCAATGCTTGCAAGTAGCACGAGAAGTTTGTGAAACTTCAACACCATATTCAGTTGTACTGTTTGTACTTGTTGGACCACCATTCTCAATATACTTCCTAATCTTCTGTTGATCTTCCCATCGGAGTGATTCTAAATCCTCAACATCTTCAATTCTAATACCACAATGAAGAAACAGAAGAAAGTTACTTTGTCCTCCAATTCATCTTTGGAAACTTATGATATAAAGTAGCAAACTCACGCTTTTAGTTGTTTTGCTTTCTTCAGTATGCAGCTGGCATGGTTCCACATCTAATAGCAAAGTATTACACATCAGATTTCGACCATGTTCCATTTATTTGCTCTTCTAAAAAATAAATAAATAAAAAGGGGAGGGTATCGACGAGCAAAACTTTTAAGCTAGATCATCAAACCAAGTTTGTTTACAGGCCTCAAACACTTATACCAGAGATAATCATACTGAAATAAGAAAACACAGTCTAAAAGTAACACCACTGCTTGCCTATAAAATACAACCACACAAATCATACGTTAATCCACAAATTTGATGACATATGAGGTTAACGAGGAAATGAAAAAATAACATGCAAATTTATATAGGAAAGAATACTGAAAGCTCCCACTTATTTGCAGGAGATTGATCATAAAGATGGTAGCACAAACTAATATAAATACGGAAAATACCAAAAAAAAAGAAAGAGAAAAGATGAATCTTTGAGCATTAACAATGACGGACGGTGAATTAGAAGAGGAACGACTTAGATGATCCAAGAAGGCATCAACATCAGAGAGAAACAAACTTGAGGATAAATGCAAATGCAGGTAGGTTTCAACTTGGAGAAGTGGAAAAAGGTGCGAACTTGAAGGGAAAATGAAGAGTGAGAGTAAATAATAAGAAGGATACAGGCATGAAGCCGTCGAATTGGGAGGCTTGGACCATCTTGCCGAGCCTGAGAGTCTCTTTGTCGATGGTGTTCTTGCAGGTCTTGCATGAAGATCGACCCGACTTGGCGTACTCTGCCTTCCACGGTTTTGGAGGGTTTGCCATTGTCCAACAGCAACAAACACTCCCACTCGCTCTATATATATATAAAAGACTTGTGTGTTGTTGATGGAAGGAGGGAGATGGACTTTGAAGTTTGAAGAGATTATGATCCTACAAGTTTAAAGAAGAAAGCGTCTCGAGTACGCTTTTTGATCGACTTTTAGTACTCTTCCTTTGCTAATCACTAGTTACTAGAACCTCCACTCAATCCGTTTGCTTTTACCTTTTTCTTTAATTAGAACATAGATTTTTTAAAAAAGATTAAATTTTATTTTATATACAAAAGACAAAGTTTCATTTCTTCACATTATTTCATTATCTAATTATAAAATGAAACTATACCCTTTTAATTTAAATAATTAAGACGCAAATAATAAAACTACCAAATGAAGTGACAATGAGAAAAAATAAAATTTTAAGTTTTTGTTTACTGTACAACTTAGGATGTTAAAGAATGACCAATTATATTACTATCAAATAAAAAGATTATTTAAAATTTTCATATTAATATATATTATTTTAAATTTTTACATAAATAGGGTTGGACGAACAAATTAAGCGGCATTTCTGGGAAGAGCTCGATGAGTTGATTCAGTAAATACCCCCTAATGAAGAGTTAGTTTAGGAAGAGATTTTAACGGTCATGCAAGAGAACCTCAGATGGTTACTCTATAACGCATGGGGGTTTTATAAACGGTGAAAGAAATGATAATGGAACCACTTTGTTGGATTTTGTGGTAGCATTTGAGTTGGTAATAGTGAATCCTTTTTCAAGAAAAACGAGGAGTATCTAGTGACTTTTAAGAATAAAGCCATAAAGACTCAAATTGACTACTTCCTAATAAGATAGAGAGTCCGATCTAGGCTACAAGGATTGCAAGGTGATACCTAATGCTTGCATATCAACTCAACATATGCTGCTAGTTTTAGATTTTTTTATTAAAGATTAGAGGCTGAAGAGAAGTCCTTGAAGTGCCCCAGAATCAAATGGTGAAATCTGAAAGGGGATATGGCAAAACAATTTAAGGACTGAGTAAGTTAATGAGAAGATTAGAATTTGGTAGGAGTTACTAACCAAATGTGGGAAATAGTTGCAATTCTTTTAAAGAATACAACTATAGAGATCTTGAGTGTTTTTAAAAGACAGAGGGGTAGTAAAAGGGAGTCTTGGTGGTGGGATGAGGAAGTTCAAGAAAGCTAGCTATAAAGCAATTTTGGATAGCACTACAGAGGTGGAGAGAGTTAGTAATAGAGAAAGGTATAAACTGACAAATAAAGAGTCGAAGTTGATAATCTCAAAAACTAAAAGTAGAGCTTATAAGAAACTTTATCAACAACCGAATACTAAAGATGGAGACAATGATACTCTTAAGTCGGTGAGAGCTAGGGAACAAAAAACAAAAGATTTGGATCAAGTTTGCTGTATAAAAGATGAAGTAGAGAGGGTGCTTGTAGCTGAAAATGACATCAAGAGAAGATGATAGAGGTACTTTTATAGCTTTTTTAATGAAGGTGTGGAGGATAATATCTTTTTAGTTGATCTTAGCTTCTCTGAGAAGTTTTGTAATTTTATTTGCTACAAACAAATTACGAGGGATGAAATTAAGAATACGTTAAGGGGATCAGTGTGCGTGTGTGAGTGACTCACCTTGGGCGATTTTTCCCCAAGCACCTCACACATTGCGACTCGACCACACCATACTTTCTTGATTAATCTTATGTAAGTTAGTGAACTTCGGATAGAGCAAGATGACTGCATTGAGAGATTGAGGTTTTGAAGCAACGTTTTAGGGCAGTTTTCTCAAGCCCGAAAAATGGGCAAGAAGAAGAAAACTCCGAACAAGGGAAGAGATATCACGGCGGACTGTGTTATGGGATTACAAGCTGTGGGGGCTAGGGAGCAATCGGAGGCTAATCCGGACAATGTTGAAGAAGAGGTGCAGGAGATAAGCGTCAGCCAAACACGTAGAAAACTGTGGGTGGTAAGGACCTGAGCAAAGCTTAGGGAGTTAGCAGAATGGGGGGGACCAAGAGAAATGCAACAATACAGACTTCAGGGGAATATGGAGGAGAGGGTCAGAAACTAGTCGATGCTAAAAACAACAGACAGACAAAATACAAATGCCTGTAGACCTAAAGGAGATATCGGAACTAGGGAGAAGGTAAAAAGTACATGCAGAGCACAAATGCAGAGTGGAATGACAGATGAAGACAACAATGGAGTTGGTATGAGTAGGAAAAATGTGAACGTAGGTACGGGATGAGGGATAAGAAGTGGAGTTGCTGAGGTTGATGAGTCTTCTGCTTCTGAGGATGAGTCAGAGGGGGAGAATGCAAGCCTTGACGAGTCGGAGTCAGAACAGGAGGATAATACCCCGATAGTGTTCGACAGAATGCCTGATTCAAATCCAGACAAGAAGAGTGAAGGTACAAAGAAGGCATCGTATGTTAGCCTGTTTCAGAACAATAGAGAATTGAAACAAGGTATGAAGCTAGACTATTTGAGGGTCAAGGAGGAAGTTGAAATGGAGGAAGAAGACATGATACAATTGGAACAAGAGTGGGGATATTGTTTGTTAGGCTGTTTCACGGGACGATTCCCAGGAATGAAGGTTGTTGAAGGGTTGATTGCAGAATACTACCACATAATCAGGGGCAGTTGATTTTCCAATTCGACACTGAGGACAGTAACAATGTCTTAGCTGGAGGTCCTTATATTCTGTTTGGAAGAACTCTGTTGCTTAGGAAACTTACTCAAGACTTTGCTTTCGACTATAAGGACTTTATGGAAGTACCAATATAGGTGCAACTACCAAATGTGCCTTTGGAGCTATGGAATGAAAGAGGATTATCAAAATTGGGATCCAGAATAGGAAGGCCACTAGTATGAAGTCTAGAATCGGGTATACAAGACTACTGGTGGAAGTGGATGTGTCCAAGAGCCCTGTGACCAACTTTGAGGTAAATTTGCCTAAGGGCAATAGATATACTCAAATGGTGATATTTGAGATCTTCCCTAGTTACTGTTATCATTGTAGGAAATTTGGCCATAACCCTTTTGAGTGTAAAGGGAAAAGTAAGAAGAAGCAGATGAAGGAGACCACTGAGATAGAAGATACTAAACTGGTTGAGCAAGCAAGTGACCTGAATCTGCCTAACCTGGAAAAGGGGGAGGGGAAACTAGCACAGTTTGATATTCATGTAAAAGTTGCTCAGGATGAAAATCCTGACAAGGAAGGTAAGCATCAACAACAAAATGAAGTAGGTGATGAAGGATTGGAAAGTAGGGTGAAATTGACAGAAAGGAGGCAACTAGGCTTCCAGCCTCGGATGAACAACACAACAATGAATCAGGGTGAATGATAAGAAGTTTAAAAACACAGAAGCATCAACAAAGGGAAGACAGTAATGCAAGCTAAAGCAATAAATGTAAAGCGGACTCTACAGAGGCCAGAAGGCAACTATAGAGTGGCAGTGAGGAACAACACTGAAATCCAAAAGGTTGTAGAGGGGGTAGACCTCCCCAACCTGAAAAATGAAGGTATTTTGATGAAATGTCCGAGGCCTAAAAAAGGCCTCGAGACAATACAATGTTGTCAACTTACTTAGACAACACCATTGTCATATTGCTTGTTTATTGGAAACTAAGTTAACTGTTGATAGTTTGAATAAGCTGATGAGAAACAGATTTGGAGATTGGGAATGTTACCATAACTTTAACTTCATTGCTGGTGGCAGAATGTGTGTAATTTGGAATTCTAATTTCTGTAAGTGTCAGGTTTTGGAGTCAGGAGACCAATTTATACATGCTGAAATACAATGCAGAATTACGGGTTAACGTTACAATATCTTTTGTATATGGACTATATACTGTTACAAGAAGAAGGGAGCTTTGGCAGAAACTTTAGGAAATGAATGCGGATATAAGGAGACTTTGGATTATCATGGGAGATTTCAATTGTGTTTGTGATGCAAGGGAGAGGCTCGGTTGCCAGCCACCCTCTGCCTACTTACTTAAGGACCTACTGGACTTCAGAATGACAATAGAGCTAGAGGATGCTCCTAGCAGGGGTGAATATTATACTTGGAATAAAAACCAGTTATGGGCTAAATTGGATAGGGTTTTACTCAACCAAGCATGGTACAATCTAAGAGTCAATTATCTAGCACATTTCCTGGAAATGAGGGTTGAATCCGCTCACTGCCTTATGCTTGTGGATATCACCCGAATAGTGGACGGATCAGCACAGTTTGCCTTGTGTAGGAAATTAAAAGAGTTAAAGTATGATTTGAAGTCACTAAATTCTGAGGCTTACAGGAACATTTCTGCTAAGGCTAAAAGAGCACAAGAGGTTTTCCAAATAGCTTATAAGGCATCCCTAACTAGACCAGAGGATACTGAATTGAGTCAAGAGGTGAAGGCAAAAAGGAAGTATGCTGATTTTTTATTGGAAGCATAAAGAATCTTTTATCAACATAAGGCAAAATGCACACATCTTATTGAGGCAGACAAGAGCAGTAAATACTTCCATGCAGTGGTGAGAAAAAGGGGAAAGCATAATACAATATCCCATCTCATTAGGGAAGATGGAAATGCAACTACCTCATTGGGAGAAGTAGTAAACTGCTACTTGAACTTTTACCAGGGTCTACTAGGAACTTCTTCACTTACGGACATACAAGAAGTTGATGTTGTTAGAAGCGGGCAGATCCTAGATGAACAATCAGGGGAAGTGTTGGTTGCCCCCATCAGTGAGGAGAAGATAAAAAAGGCCATGTTAGACATAGGAGAAGAAAAAGCCCCTAGACCAGATGGCTACACTTCCGCATTCTTCAAACAACAGTGAGATAGAGTAAGGCCGGCTGTTATTGCTTCAGTGCAGGAATTTTTTGCAACTGGACAAATTCTGAAACAACTCAACCACTGCATTCTCACTATTATTTTGAAGAAGAAGACTTCTCCTAAGGTAACAGAATTCAGACATATTGCATGCTTAAATGTGGTTTACAAGGTGATTAATAAAGTTCTGAATGAGTGAATGACTAAGGTGATTCGAAAAATAGTTGATCCAGCACAGGCAGCCTTTATACCTGGAAGGAACATGATGGATAAATGTTTCTTGCTCAGGAATTAGTAAAGGGGTATACAAGGAAAAGAATCTCACCAAGATGCATGATTAAAGTAGATATTACAAAAGCTTATTATATGGTTGAATAGGGTTTCCTTAAGAACATGATGATGAGTTTGGGATTTCCTTCAAAGTTCATAAGTTACGTCATGGAATGTGTATATACTAGCTCGTATTCAATTTCAATAAATGACTTAATGCATGGAATGTTCAAAGGACAAAGGGGACTCAAATTAGGTGACCCAATGTCACCTACCTTATTCTTACTAGGTTTGGAATATCTCTCAAGGTTAACAGCTAGGTATAAACCACTTTGCTTTTGCGAACGACCTTATGCTTTTCTCGATAGGGGATCATACTTTTATAGGCATATTAGTATGAGTGTTGCATGAATTAGAAAAGGTTGCTGGACTAAAAGTGAATGTGCAAAAGTCTAGTATTTATATAGTAGGAGTGGGTGGTTATGAGAGAGAACACTTAAGGCAGATGGTGGACTACCCTCTAGGAGATTTTCCTGTTTGTTATTTGAGAGTTCCATTGGCTCCAATGAAGGTTTCAGTGGCCTAATTTTCAGTGCTAATTGAGTCAGTCGAGACCTATCTCATCTCTTGGAAGGGTCAATCACTTTCATTTGCGGGTAGAATTGAGCTCATCAATTATGTTATCTAAGAAGTGCTCTCTTTTTGGTTACAAGCATTCCCTATCCCGATTTCAATCTTGGATAGGCTAACCTCCATTTGCAGACTGTTCTTATAGGGTGGAAGGCACTTCAAAGTGGCATGGGACACTATATGTACTCCAATAGAAGAAGGAGAGTTGGGACTGAAAAATGCAAGAAATGGAACAATGCATTACTAGCCAAAGTTCTATGGAACATACATGCAAAGGAAGATTTACTATAGGTAAGGTGGATACATGAAGAATATTTTAGGGGTACACCAATTTGGGATTGGATTCCCCATAACCGTGATTCACCTCTATCGAAAAAGATGGCATGGATTCGAGATGAAATGATGGAAAAATTGGGAGGCCAAAGTGAAGTTGTCCATGGCATGCAGAAGTTGTGTGTGAATAGAGTGCCCTCATCACAGAAAATTTATGAACTAATTCGGGTAAAGCATACAAGGAGACCTTGGATGGCTTTTATTTGGAAGCAATATATACCTCCTAAATTTTCATTCATTGCTGACTAGACTACCAACCAAAGATAACTTACAATTCTTGGAGATAGAAAGAACATGTGCCTTGTGTAATGTAGAACCAGAAACTGATGATCACTTGTTCTTCAAGTGTGCTTTTACATATGAAATCTGGAGTGCTATCAGAGCATGGATAGGATTGACCCGCACAATGTCCTCATTACCTAGTGCCATTAAATGGATCCGAAAAGACTACAGCGGAGCACGTATAAGAAGCAAAGTTGCTAGACTTAGCCTCATATGCACCATATACATGATATGAAAGACAAGGAACATCATCTAACTAGAGTTTGTTTCTGTTACGAGCTTAGATGTAGTTATCAAAATAAAAACAGTCATGTATAGAATTTTATATAGATTGTATCCCATGGATCTCATTACTTTTTGAAATTTTGAATGTATGAGGGATTTTGATGTATTTTGCTTATAGCCTCTTTGTGGATGTATTGGGGAATATAAGATGTGTCTTGGTTGAGGCTTAGTGACTATAGCCATCTCTAGGGTATATTGGGACACTTGGTTTATTTTGGGGGCAGAACTTTATATGGATGTATTGGGGAAAGGGTTGTAATTGACATAGGTTTTTAGGTGGATTGGGGTATGCCCCAATAACCTATGAATATACGTGATGTGTTTTTCTCATAGCGTCTTTTTGGTTATTTTAGGGGAATATGGGATGTGTTTTTGCTTGAGGCTTAGTTACTATAGCCTCCTTTTGGGTGTATTGGGACACTTGGCTTATTTTGAGTTATTTTGGTTGCTGCATTGTAGGTAGTGACAAACTGAATGTATTTTTGTGTTTCTAGCCTCTTTTCGGGTGTATTGGGGTACTTGGAGTATTTCTACTTATAGTTTCTTTCGGGATGTATTGGGGAAATGGTAGCAATTGAGGTTGGCTTTGGCTTACACTCATGACACTTTGTGTTGGACCCCGAATTTTTGGTGAAAAATTGGAGAATTGAGAAAGGTGACTTTTTGGTCATTGATAGTTGACTTTTTGATTTAGGCGGAATTTGAGGAAATGATCTACATAAAACTTGTAGAGTCTGTTGAGAGCTTTTTGTAGCCATAAAGTTTGACATTTTTCGATATCGGAAGTAAAAATTATGATCAGTCAAAGTTAAGTGTCATTCGTTTTAATTTTGAAAATGTAGGATTGTATATACTGTGCTT
>JAOTBA010000009.1:13814270-13830999 GCA_025629845.1 Erythroxylum squamatum | reverse complement strand
TAATTCTACCTTTAGTGACCAATTTTAAATGGTTGTTAATAATGCATTTTTAACGACCAACGTAATAACTCGTCACTAAGCACTTTTAGTAACAACCCTATAGTGACCACCTATGACCAACCCGATTTTGGTCGCTATAACTTTTAACAACCATTTTCTTACTTTTAACAACCATTAATAATAGTTGCTGAAACTAATTTTTCTTGTAGTGTGGATGTAGATCATATATTAGTAGAACTAGATTGACATATTACAAAAGTTTGACTTAAGTAATTTGATTCCGCACTACCTTCAACTCGAGTTTTGGGTAGAGAAGTAGTATCAGAGCTTAGGTTTAACCACCACGTCTTGAGTTCGACTCCCCCTACCCGCAGAAATGTGCCTGGAGTGCTCAATGGTTCTTTGAACGTTCGCTAACCCAGCGGATGCGTGTATATATATATATATAGTCTAAAGAAAAATGAATGGCTAATTATAAGGCTAAATCAATGTACAATTATAAGGCTAAATCTATGCACATTAACACCCCCTCAAACTCAAGATGGGATATTGGAGACCAACTTGAGTTTTCTAAGTAAGAAATTAAATTGACTTGGGAAAAGAGATTTAATAAAAATATTCGTTGCTTGATTAACTGAAGAAATATCAAGAAGTTGTAAGGTGCCACGTTGAAGGTGTTATTGAACAAATGGCAATCATTTTAAATATGTTATGTTGGTTTATAAAAGAAATCATTGTAATATTAATGGCACTCTAATTATCACAGTACAAAATAGTAGGAGAGGAATATGTAACAACCATATCATCAAGTAACTAGTCGGGCCAAAGCTGTTTAGAAGTAGCATCAGTAAGTGCTTGATATTCATATTTTGTATTAGAGAAAGATGCAATTGTTTGCATCTTACTCCACCGTGACATAAAGGAGTTACTCAAGAAGAAGTAGTAATCAGTTATGAAATGAAAATTAGTAGGATGACCAATCCAATCAACAATAGAATATAAATAAGACTAAGTATGGATGATTAGAAAAATAAAGTCCATGAAAAAGAGTGCCTTTGACATATCACAAAATATCAAGAACAAAAGTAAAGTGAGTAGTCCAAGGAGCATCAATAAATTGACTATTTATATGACAATATAAGCAATATTCGAATGAGTCATTATAAGATAAATTAGACTACCAACAAGTTGTCGATATAAAGTAGGATAAGGGGATAAGTGTTTCATTTAATAGAGATACCATTGTAATCGAATGGTGCAGAGGTACTAATAGAATTAGTAATAACAAATCAAGAAATCAAATCAAAATCATATTTGGCCAATGAAAAATAATAGCCATTAGAAATAAAAGAAACTTCAAGAACAAAAAACTAGCTAAGTGATCCTATATCTTTCATCTCAAAATATAGATTGAGATATTATTACGTGTTAAAAATGTCTTTAGATTGATCTACATAAAATAAGAGAAGAACAACACCTTTGTTAATCCAACGAATAAATAAAATAGAGTTATGAGAACTAGAAGTGAAGAAACATTTTTTCATAATAGAACAGAACTTGGAAACCTAAACATGAGGAGTTTGCTTAAGACCATTTACTACATGATAACCGAGACAAACTTTTTGTGGGGGATGAGAATACCCAGGAGGAGGTGTATATAGACTTGTTCAATAAGATTCCTAATGAGAAAGACATTTTTAACATCCATTTGAAAAAGAAGACAATTTTTTTATTAAAACAACTGCTACTAAACTCTGAATAAATGTTAAACGAGCAACAAGAGCAAATATTTCTTTATAGTTAATACCACACTCCTAAGTGTAACCTTTTGTAACTAATCAAGCTTTATACCACTCAACATAACCATTTAATCGAGTTTTAATCTTATAGACCCATTTGCACTCAATCAGAGTCATGCTAAAAGGAAGATCCACTAAGTCCTTAGTGTGAGTTTGCTCTAAAGCCTGAAGTTCTTCAGAAATTGCTTAATTGCAAAGAGGGCCAATAATATCCTTATGATAAGAGCAAGGTTCATATAAGGAACTAATGGTAGAAAAACATTAATAATTTTTAATATGGCAAGGAGTTTCTCTTACCTGACGAGAGTGATGAAGAGGAGGAACATGATTTAGCATTAAAGTGGGAGTAGAAATAGTGAGCTTAATAGAAGGATCAGCATCAAAGGAAGGAAATAACTTGATAGAGGAGTCAATAAAGAAAGGTTGGAAAGTAGAGAGAGAACTATCAATGCAAGGTAAAGGATATGGTGTTTTCCCAGAAAGTGACATGTTTAGAAATACATAATTAATGAAAAACCTAACAGTGATAACCTTTATGTTGAATGTGTATCCCAAAATTTAACAGAGATGAATATAAGGTTTAAGTTTAGTATCTTCATAAGGATTGAGAAGAATAAAACAAGCACAATAAAAAATTTTAAGATTTGAGAAATCAAATTACTTATTAAGTAGTTGTTCAAAGGAGAAAGGTTATGAAGGATTGAAATAAGAAGTCAATTAGTGGTGTAAATAGAAGTAAGAGTAGCCTCATCCCAGAGAAAAAAGTTGAACATGAACAAAGTATAAAATATAATGGTGTTTTTGCTCTACACGATCATTTTCTTAGAAAGTGTAAGGGTAAGAACAGTAGATAATAGTTCCTTGTTGTTTGAGAAATTGAAGAAGAGCAAGGTCTTGATATTGCGTGGCATTATCGGTTTGTAGAATTTTGACAACATAGTTAAATTAGGTTTTAATCATAGTAGCAAAATCAATATAAACTTAAGATGCTTACAGATTTTTGTTTTAGGAAATATGTCCAATTAAAAAAAGAATAATCATCAATAAATAAAACAAAATATCGATAACTATTCATAGTAGGATTGAGAATAGTAACCTAAATATTTGAATAAAATAATACAAAAGGAGTATCACATATAAAGTTATTAACACTAAAAGATAAAGCAAACCATTTTGTTAATTGACAATGTAACAATCAAAAGAATTAAATTTAGAAAACTCTAATGATCCATTAGAAACTAAAGGTTAAAGTTTACTTGTAGATGCATGCCTAAGGTGAAGATGCCACTGATAGATTGCATTGGAAGAAGAAATCAATCTAGGGACATGTATTTTACGAGATGTGAGCTCAAATAATCGTCCCATCTTGAGCCTTATTCCTAGAATTTGACCTGTCTAAAATTCCTAAACCTAACAACCGACAGGAAAAAAATGACTAGTAAGACCATGATCACATAACTAACCAACAGAGGTAAAATGTAAGGCTAAACTAAGGACATAATAAACATCAAGAATAAGATTAGAGGTAGTACTAATTCCGATATTAGTAATAGACATACAACTACAATTGACAGTTTGAATAGAAGGAAGACCATTAGTGGGACTTGTATTAGATAAGAGAGAGAGAGAGAGAGGGAGAGAGAGAGAATTGAGAAGTCATATGATTATAACAAGTAGAATCAAAGAGCCAAGAATCATAAGATGAAGATTATCATTGCTAATCTTGGCTTAAGTTAATTGATTCCAGATGGGCTGAATGATTACAAGAAAATCATTAATAGACTGGCCCGATTCTTATTTAAGGTTATTGAGAGTAGTGAGCAACTAATAATAATGGGAAAAACTAGTACTTTTGTACCTATTGGATAAAAAATTCCAAATTTCCTTGAAAGTATCAAATTCAACAAAATGAATATAAATAGTGGAAGTAAAAGTATTACAAAACTAGGTAATTTTTTCTTGATTTTTGATATCCTAATCTTGAAGTCATTCACAGTATCATTTTTAACAATACCTCAGACTGGTTTAATAATATCACCAGTAACAATGTGCTAAACTTAGTGCCCAATTAGAAAACTCTTAATTTGTTGGGACTATAAAGTACAACTGGAACCATCTAATATAGTTGGAATAAGACGAGAAATTTCTGATTTATTTGTACAAAGCACCTTATCAAAGAGCATAATTAAGAAAAAGAAGATTGAACAGATGGAAAGATGAACAAAATAGTTAAATGAATATAGTGGATATCTAATAAACAAAAGAGAATGTGTGTAGACTTAACTAGAATAGGGGATTAGGTGGCTCCTAGTTAAAGAAGTAGGTGACTGGCCAGTGACACTTGTTGGGACTGGTCAGTGTAGGGGACTAGGTAGGTCCTAATACAAGAAATCAAGAACTGATTGGCGACAAGACACTTACGTGGTAGACTAAGCTACTGGATAGATTGTACAATGATAAGAGGGAGAAGCAGGGGACTTTTTCGACAACTAGACAAAGTAGATAGATTGAGTGATTAGGGGGAAGTAGATGGATTCATTGAAGTAAATGGATTAGGACAACTAGGGGAAGTAAAGAACTTGCATGGTGATTAAAAAAGTAAGGGAGTCAATAAACAAGACCAAAACGACAACAATCATAGACCAAAGCATGAGTGCGATTATGAGGATGACTTGGCAAATGTTGAATTGATTAAGATGCAAGAAGAGTCTTATATACACTAAGAACAAGCTACACGAGCTATAGAAACAATGGGAACACCAAAAGAAAGTTTTAAGTGGCTCTAATACCATGATATAGATCAAAGGGCTAATGACGTGGCATCTCAAGTTGGAATCGATGGTTTAAATGTTCGAGATAAGACTTCAAGGTCATCAACTCAAATTCCACTGTCAACTTTCAAAAGAGATCTACTTGTAGGTATTGCTGGGCCTATGACAAAGGCTAGAACCAAAAGGATGTAAGAGGCTTTGAATAATTTAATTAAAAAAGCTCGTTCTCATTCTCAAGCCCAAGATCAAGTTGCTTCAATTAAGGAGTCCAAGCAAGTCCATTTAATAAGTCTTGGAGAAGTTAGGCCAACCCAACTTGACAAATAAGGTCCATGTCGAATTTACTATTAGTAGGTTTATTTCTTTGTAAGGGATAATTAACCAAATCCTATAAGGTTTCTTGTTTCCTAAAAGTTAGTTTTTGAGTAGATTAAGTAACTTAAGATTAGTAGATTTCCTTGACCAAATCCTATAAGGTCTCTTGTTTTCTAAAAGTTAGTTTCCTAGTAGGCTAAGTAATTATAGGTTTAAGGTAATTCCTTTTCCTAAGTTTTAGTCAACCCCTCTCCTATATATAAGGAGGTTCAACTATCACTAGGGGACACAATTTTATAACATTATTTTGTGAGGTTTATCCTTATTATTATTCTTATTGAATAATTAGAATGCATTGCACGATTTTCCTGCTTTGTATGTGACCTATCTAATTGATTTTGTTTCATCAATTAGTGGGGTCTTTATTCTTATTCTTCTTTCAATCTTGTGTCGTTCAATTCATAATTTGCTTGAATCGGTTTATACATGTTCTTGAGGGTTGGGTTACAAATCTCTTGAAACAAACTTTGTTCTTCTCTTCTTGTTCGAATCTTCTTCTTGGTTGAAGATCAAATGGTGAATCAAGAAAAGTCTGGGTAAGCTTTTATATTCCACAATTTCATATCAATTTGGTATCAGATATGTGTTATCTTGATTCATGTTATGTGAATAATTTCGTGCTTCTTGAATTTGCACGCTTGGAGTTATTAATTAACCTTGAATTGTTTTTGGGATGATATCTTTTGTGTCAAGAATTTCATCTTTAGACGTTTCCAACTTTCTGTTCCAATTTTATTTCGTGGCAATTTTCTTTAACTTCAGCCACCTTTACTTTAAAAAAAACGAAACAAAAAAAATCAGAAAAAAGAAAGGAAAAAAAAGTTGTGTTCTTAGAAAGTTTTCTTTTGTGAAGTTGTTTTTGGAAACTAAGCTTCCTAATTGTGAAAGGCATTACCGATTTGGAAGTACCTTACTTGTAAAGAAAGAATCTTACGTGCTTATTTCTATTGTTCTGTATTGGTAGGAAGGTCAATATTGCTGATATTGACTACTTTTAGTCAATCTTATTTGCACTAGGAATTGTTTCCTTTTTAGGTGTCGTAGCTTAAAATTTCCGTATCTTTTTAAACATAAGGAATTCAAGAGTTGGAGGCATTGAAAATGAAAGTTGGCGTTAAAGATGATGAATTGACTGCTTTAGTCCGTTTTGTCGGAGGGTTAAATCAATCAATTCACCAGAGTGTTGAGATGTAAGGGCACATTGATAAGGATGATTTATTAGAGAAAGCCATGGCTGCTGAGTGACAATGGACATCTTCCCTTAGAAGATGCCAAAAGGGCTTCCACCCTTTCGAGGAATCGAGTACAAAATTGATTTTCTACCTGGTTCGTGCATTCCTAACCAACCAACATACCGAGCCAACCCTGAGGAGACAAAAGAGATGTAACGTGAAGTTAATGAACTCCTTGACAAAGGTTTGGTTAGATAGTCATTAAGTCCATGTGTCATGCCTATCATACTTGTACGTAAGAAAGATGGAACTTGGCGAATGTGTGTTGATTGTCGTGTTATTAGCAAAATAACTATTAAATATCGACACCCCCATTCCTATGCTTGATGATATACTAGAAGACTTGTATGGTGCAAGCATATTTCAAAAATTGACTTAACAAATGGTTATCATCAAATTTGCATGAAAGACAATGATGAGTTGAAAAAAACATTTAAAACCAAATTTGGACTTTATGAATGGATTGTTATGCCCTTTGGTTTGACTAATTCTCCTTCAATCTTCATGAGATTAATGGCCCATGTGCTTAGACCTGTTATAGGCAAATTTGTAGTGGTTTATTTTGATAATATTTTGGTGTATAGTAAAGACGTAGGTTCACATGTTAAACATCTTAAGCAAGTATTTTTCACTCCACGTTCACAAAACCTTTATGCCAAATTGAAGAATGTACTTTTTGTGTTCCTGAAGTTATATTTCTTGGGTTTTGTTGTGAGTAAAGATGACATCAAAGTTGATAAGGATAAGGTTAAAGCCATTGTTGAATGGGCTACACCGAAGTCTATCGCAGGTTTGTGAAGGATTTCTTAACTAAGGTAACCTCACTAAATGCTTTCGTAAAGAACAATGTGAAGTTCGAATGGGGAGAAGCACAACAACTTGCATTCGAGTCCTTAAAAAAGGATTTGACAACTGCACCGATATTTTCCTTACCTAACTTTATGCAAACTTTTGAAATTGAATGTCATGCTTCTAACATAGGTATTGGTGTTGTGCTAATGAAAGGAGGTAAGCCTATATCATATTTTTCTAAAAAATTGAATGGTGCGTGTTTGAACTATCCAACTTATGATAAATAACTTTATGCTATCATTAGGGCTTTGCAAACCTGGCAACACTACTTGATGCCTAAAGAGTTTTTCATCCATAATGATCATGAATCTCTTAAATATTTGTATGGCCAAAACAAGCTCAATAAATGACATGCTTAGTGGAGTGTTTTTCTTGAATCTTTTCCTTATGTCGTTAAGTACAAAAAGGGTAAAGAAAATGTTATTGCTGCTGCATTGTCACGTAGGCATGGGTTGCTTGTTACTTTAGACACTAAGTTATTAGGATTTGAATATTTGAAAGATTTGTATCAACGTGATCCTGATTTCTCGAGTATTTATACTGTATGTAAGTCTGGTTCAATTAATAAGTTCTATAAACATAATGGGCTTTTATTTAAAGGGAACAAATTTTGTGTGCCTAATTGCTCTATACGTGAACTGTTGGTACGTGAAGCTCATAGTAGTGGTCTTATAGGTTATTTTGATATTCTTAAAAATCTTGATGTGTTGCAAGAACATTTTTATTGGCCTAATATGAAAAAGGATGTTGAAAGAATTTATGAAAGGTGCATTGAGTACAAAATGGATAAATCAACATCTAAACCATATGGATTATACATGCCACCTCCCATTCCCTTATCCCCTTAGGTTGATATTTTTATGGATTTTGAATTGGGATTACCAAGATCTCAACAAGGGAATTATTCTATATTTGTTGTAGTTGATCGTTTTTCCAAAATGGCATATTTCATTGCTTATAGGACAAATGATAATACTGTGCATGTGGCTGATTTATTCTTTTGAGAAATTGTTAGGTTGCATGGTATTCCTCAAAGCGTTGTGTCTGATAAAGATGTAAAATTCTTAAGCTACTTTTGGAAAACTCTTTAGGGAAAACTAGGACTAAATTGTTGTTTTCTACTACTGCTCATCCCCAAACTGATTGTCAAATTGAAGTCATAAATAGGACGCTTGGTACCCTATTGCATGCCATAATCAAACAGATTTGAAAGGTTGGGAGTCTTATTTACTTATAGCTAAATTTGCTTATAATCGTGCAATTCACACTGCTACCAATTATTCTCTGTTACAAGTTATTTATGGTTTCAATCCACTAAGTCCTTTGGAATTGTCTCCATTACTTGTTTCTGAGTTCTTAAATGTAGATGGAGCCAAGAAAGTTGAATTTGTCCAAAAGTTGCATGCCAAAGTGCGTGAAACCATGTAGCGTAAAACTGAGCACTCTGTGCGAAACACCAACAAGGGAGGAAAAGAGGTACCTCTTTTTTAACTTGGTGATTGGGTCTGTCATATGCACAAAGAAAGATTTTCTACTTCACAGAGAACAAAGCTCCATCGTAGGCGCAATGGACCATTCCAAATTGTGGCTAGGTTGAACAATAATGCCTACAAACTTGATCTTCTAGGTGACTATGATGTTAGTGTAACTTTTAATATATATGATCTTTCTCCCTTTGAATTTAATATAGATCTATTAGATTCGAAGAAGAATCCTTCTAAGGAAGGGGGGAATGATATAGATCAAAGGGCTAATGATGTGGCATCTTAAGTTGGGGTCGATGGTTCAAGCGTTCGAGATAAGAGTTCAAGGTCGTCAACTCAAATTCCACCGTCAACTTTCAAAAGAGATCTACTTGTGGGTATTATTGGGCTTATAACAATGGTTAGGACCAAAAGGATACAAGAGGCTTTGAATAATTTAATTAAAGAAGCTCATTCTCAAGCCCAAGTTCAAGTTGCTTCAATTAAGGAGTCCAAGCAAGTTCATTTAATAAGTATTAGAGAAGTTGGGCCAACCCAAATTGACAAATAAGGCCCATGGTCGAATTTATTATTAGTAGGTTTCCTTCCTTGTAAGGGACAATTAACCAAATCCTATAAGGTTTCTTGTTTCCTATAGGTTAGGTTCTAAGTAGATTAAGTAATTTAAGATTAGTAGGCTTCCTTGACCAAATTCTATAAGGTCTCTCGTTTCCTAAAAGTTAGTTTCCTGGTAAGTTAAGTAATTATAGGTTTAAGGTGATTTCTTTTCCTTAATTTTTAGTCAACCCCTCTCTTATATATAGGGAGGTTCGACTATCATTTGGGGGGCACAATTTTATGACATTATTTTGTGAGGTTTATCCTTATTATTATTCTTGTTGAATAATTAAAATGCATTGCAAGATTTTCATGCTTTGTATGCTACTTTCTAATTGATTTTGTTTTATCAATTAGTGGTGTCTTTATTTGTTGTTCTTCTTTCAATCTTGTGTCATTCAATTCATAATTTGCTTGAATTGGGATATGCATGTTCTTAAGGGTTGGGTTATAAATCTCTTGAAACAAACTTTATTCTTCTGTTCTTGTTCGAATCTTCTTTTTTGGTTAAAGATCAAGCGGCAAATTAAGAAAAGTCTTAGGTAAACTTTTATATTCCGCAATTCCATATCATAACATGTCACAGAAGTGTTTTCATTTGTCTTATGTATATTTGGCACAATGCATCCATATATACAAAGTAATTTATGCTAAATTATGAAATAAAGTTAGTGAATAAATCTAAAGCTAAATGAATGGTTAATTATATGGCTAAATTAATGTCCAATTATAAGGCTAAATCTGTACACATTGACAAACATAAATTTTATATGTTTTTTTTTCGTTTATTTTCTTTTTATATTATTCAGTTTGCGGGACAAATATGGATAATAAATGTAAAATACATAGAGACTACGAAGACATGGCTTTTTCTTAACCAAGACACAAGCATGAACTGCAACTTAGTCCATGAAAATTTGTGTCGTGTGATATAAAGGGTGAGAGGTGATATGAGTGTCCGAGGATGTTGACGTGCGCCGGCTGCTCACCCTTTTAAACTATTCTCTCCACTTTCACCAAAACATGCAGTTCTGCAGGTTCTGTTTCATCTCCAAATGTCTTTTCTTTTTACCCTATTTTCTTCGTCGACATGTACATGGTGACCTCATCGATACAATATTCAAACTTCAAAAGCCCTTCTCTTCCTCTTCCCTATACTTTTCCCTTTTCTAAAGTCCGCTCAATTCTCGTCTTTAAACCTTGAATGGACGGAAGATGAGAGACAAGAGAGTTAAGATAATGTTTTTTTTGGCATATACACAGAGCAAGCTGTGTGCTTCTTGTTAAGGAAAACCCATCATGTTACTGACACTAGACATTGTGTGGGGAACATGCAAAACGTCAGGGGTATTGGGAAACACAAACACGGAGACCAAAATACCACTCTTGAATCATTGGACAAGGCTCTCCTTTGGGGTACTTTACGTCAATGTTAGTACAGTCAAATTCAAAGTCCTTTCGCTGTTTATGTCACAACTTGATCTACAATCATTCAGCATTAGTTGTTCGATGTCTCTTTTACATGTAATTATTTACAATACTATTTGTAGATCATTGGTTTCTCCTTGCCCTGCCCATACCGCTTGATCCATACTCCATAGTATGATAACAATTAAGTTTATGTTATTTATCATTACACAATTGCATTTATCTTTAATCTAAGGAAAAGCACAGCTGCAATGCTATTACAATTACGTTCCTATTTAGTTCGTTTTTATTAAAACGAGTTCTTACATAATTTCTTATATAAAAAATTTCCCAGTCTGCTGTATAATTATTTGTTATTCCAATCAAAGATTTGTGGAGTACAGGATGGATATGTGCATCTTATCTCATGCCTAGTGAATTATAATTTCTCAAATATCAAAATGTTTAAAAGAGCTTTTAGTAAAAAAATTCGGCATATTATGAGACTTGTGTCCATTCCAAGTATAGTTTGCTGTTTAACATGATTCCTAAACACACCCTTGGTTGTTGAGCACCAAGCATGGGAAATTGTAAACTACATAGATTGTGGCTTATGCTTTCCAGGAGATGGAGATATAATGCCTAGAAAAAGGCCGTCGTCTGATAATTGAAAAGAAAAGAGATTAAATAAATGAGCTTTCGAGCCTTCATGAAGAGTCAAAATGGGTTACCTTAATTTCCCAGAGAAAAGTCATCTCAAATCATCTGCAGTTATCTTTCTTAGGAACCATGTAACAAGTAATTATGATGTCCCAACAACTCCATCTTTAACAATGTTACAGTTAACCTACTTAACAAGGACCAAACCACCAAAACTAATTGACACTTCGAGACTAAAACTTATCATGATTAATTAGGTCCAGCTATGAACATGATTACTCATGATAGTTTAAATGGACGAACACTTAAAACAGGTCAGACCAAAATTCACCTCAGCATGAAAAAAATACATATTTTTTCAGGCAACACATCTTCTGCATTTTTTGTCCTTGAACGGAACAAAAGAAGAACAGTCAAAAGGTCTCCTACACAAGATAATATGTCCGAGCATGCAATTGATAATACATTTGGAGACATCATATAACGCAAGCATGAATGTATTGGCATATGGTATAAAACACTATGTGAAGCCTAAACTAACTCATGTAGCCAAGTCGAAGCTCCAAATCCAATACCTTCTCCTTGGGATCGTTACATCCCATTTCCATTTCCAGGTTAATGACCCCGCCCTTTTTCGAAACGTTAAAGGCGTGTCTTTTTGTGAACCCCTTTTTCAGTTCTTCAATCTCAGCAAGAGCGCTGACGCTCTTCCTTGTTAAATCTTCTTTGTGGGGACTTGAAATGTCAACTTGAGAACATTCAAGCGCTAATCTTTTCTCCCCGTAAGATGGTGATGCGAAGGAATTAGTCAGAGGTCGAGATAACAAGGGCTTATCAGGGCAATGGCACGGCAAGAACTTAGCGGAACGAGATGCAAGTAAGTTTGAAGAGGAAAAAGTAGGGTTGAGGTTAGATTTTGAACTAGGGTTTGGACATTGATCAAAAACCCAAGAAGGGAGCTGCCTCAACCTTGCTCTATCCCTTCTATGAACATTCATATGGCCCCCAAGAGCTTGAGCAGAGTTGAAAGCTCTCTTGCAAAAGCTGCATACGTAGTTCCTTTGAGGCCATGACAACTCAGTTGACTGATCTCCTTGGAGCGTCAAGTTGTCACATTCCCATTCTCTTTTGTCCTCCACCTTTTCAGTGCTCATCAGAGTGCAGCTAGTCCTCTTCATGGCTATACTTGTATTTGCTAGCTCCAACCTAATAAGATCACGTACAAGAACAAGAAGAAATATATGTATTTATGTGTAGAGAAGGAATGACATTGCAGTTACTTAAAATCTTAAGAACTTGTGGTTGGTAATTACAAGGGTAAGGGTAGCATGATAGTGAAGATGGTTGAACTCGAAGACGCCTCAATACAGAAACTGAAAACGTCGTCGATAAAGGGTACTTACCTGCGGTTGTCTGGTGCTCTATATGTTGATGTTACTTGAGCAGTATAATGTGGAAACTTAGTCTGACAGTTTTGTTCCTTTTTGCTACTTGTAGGGAGAGATGTAGTCGCCATTTATTGTTTGCACACGACGAAGTAACTTTTTTTATTGGTTACAGAAGGGGAGTAAGGTTTTCAGACAAGAAAAGAGGACTAAGGTTGTGTCAACCAGAATGCATTTTATGGTGGTGTGCCTTGTTTCTGACAGGATCTAAATCTTGGTTAAGTGAGAAAATAATAGGCCCACAACCAAATCCATCTCCCTCTTTGTCAAAGAAAAATAGGAAAAAATTGGAACACAAAATTCCCAGCAAGCAATACATGTGGAGTAGATGGTTTGAGAATGAATTCACGTTGTGCTCCATAATTAACAAAAAGAAATTAGTTAAGAAAACGAATAATCTTAGATAAAATCAAGAAAAAATATGTAAAACTTGGTACTTTCGTAAGATTACTCGAAAAACTTTTTTAAGGAAGAAGCAACATGGGCAGGTTGGTCGTGGGTCCACCTCCTCAGACTCGGCAGGAAACTCCCCACGCTGCCCTATTAGACAAGAGTGCGAGGTGCGATGATGACTCACTTATCTTTCACAAATGTTTGATTTGAAAGCATGGCCTTTAAGGTCTAAGAACATTCACGTTCACTTTGTTGTTTAATTATTCATCTCAAGCTTACTTGGAAATGGAGAGCCAATAAATTAAAAGAAATGTCTTCTTTTGGTTCATGTTGGAAATAAGGTTTTACATTGTGAATTGCAACAAATCCATTGTAATTATAGATTATTGTGATAATTATAAATGATGCAGGCATGATCATAAGAAATAGCCATAATAATTATGATATGAGATTTAAGTGTAATTATAATTATAAATTATTGCGATAATTATAAACAAAATATGAACGTAAACATAAACTTCATTGGAACATATTATTATATTAGATTAGTCGCAATATAGTATTAGAAAGTTCAAGTACGGATATGATCTTCTGTTACACCTATTTATATTGTAAATATAGTCGAAGAAGCAAGTTTTCACTCTAACGTAAATCCATTCAGAATCAACTGACCGTATTATTTCTATAGTAAAAATGGACGTACTTTAAGTCTTAAGAACGTATATTTCGTATGTACATACTCAATTTCATGCTCTCCATAGCATGTTGAATAAGAGCCCTTCCTTTACGACTTCTAAATGGCCTTTTGCCCGTCTCACTCACTTAAGAGTCTCTCGGACTTCGTGATGCAGAATGGCTACCAATGAGAAATGCCATAGTTGATCAAGGGAAAGACATGAAAGAAAAGTAAAAAGAAAAAAAATTGCTTGTAAATTAAGTTGAAAGAATTCTATAAAAGGGTTTTCTGAATATCTTTCGTTATAGAAATTTATAATTAACCCCTACGTTAGTGAACTAACAGCAAATTTACAGTTCACTACAAGTAAAGCTCTAGGTTTGTGGAAGGGATTGGCCTGGCGAAACCCGTGAGACAACCTTGCCAGGCTTAACGTACGACTGATTATTGGTGCCTGCTCAATAAGCCTAACAGGTTCTAGTCTTGTTAAGTTCCAACTTGGGAGGTTTTGCAACAGAAGTAGTCACCGGAATGCAATACATCTTTATCACTACCTCACTTCTCAGCACCTGCATAATGCTATCACCAAGACTCAAATTAAAAGAGAAGCGATAAAAAAGAAAGAAAATTATTATCTAACAACACATATCTCAGAAAACTCAAAAATATTATATCATCATTGGCAACAAATCACGTGAAGTTTCTCCAGACTTGCCAAATTTCAAGAGCACAGCTTGCTTAGCCTTTTAGTTACAATCAAAATAGGTAACAAAGTCACTCCTCCGTGCTAAGTTTTTATTATGTCACCAGTGCAAATGTTTTTCGATCGAGCTAACTAGAAGTTTATGTGAAATTTGCAATAGGTCTATGGGCTCACACGAAAAGAAAAGTTAGATCATGCACAAGCTCAAGTGAGGCTCCATTATAAAACTAATTGACAATAGGTGGAGTAGCCTACTAGGCTTATATGTTAATCTTCTTTCCATTCTTTTTCTAATATAAGACACTCACATGTGAGTATTTTCAACAGTTTCTATTGTAGAATGATACTAAACTAGCGGGTAGAAAGTGATAGACATGGAAATATTGTAAGCATATTCTAACATATATTCAACAATAATATATATTAGAATAACATATAAAAAAAATGTGGGAGAAGAATGAAATATCTCTTGCCATTGTTGTTTGTGCTTAAAGAGCTGCATTTTTTGAATTCGTTCTCAATTCCCAATACGATGGTGTATATTTTTAGAAGAGAAAAGAAATTTAGGGACCTAAAATCTCATAAGAAAACCTATATGAATGTGCTCCCATCAAGCACAATATCAGTTACCATAAAACCAGGAATTCATACCTACTAAATGCATAACGTTGGACCATTTAGAGAAAAGCTCTCAAGTTCTCCCACTTTATCTATACGTTTAACTTGGTATCAAATCCTAATCAAATCCAAATATAATATACAAATCATAGCGATAGGTTTTCTAGTAGTTAAGTATTATCTTCCACGTATTATAGTATATTATAATTGTATCTATCGAATGTGGTAACATTACTTAATGAATAAACCCTATGTTTATTCCAGGTCCAAAATAATCAAATTTCTCAAAATTCAATAATGTACCCTATAATATGAAAATAACATTGTCCATATAATGAAAACTATATAATGGAACTCAATCTCATTCTAACAAAATGATCCTAGAACTTCACTATTGGCATGCCTTTTGTTAAAGGATCAACGATCATCAATTCAATGCTAAGTTGTTCAATGATCACTTTCTTATCCTTAACACGTTCCCTTATAGATAAAAACTTGATGTCGACATGTTGGGACCTGATCTCGGGACCGGACCCCAACCGGAAAAAAAACAAAAATGGAACGGAAAGCGAAACAAAGAACGCGTGCGGAAGCAAACGAAAGAAATCACATCCGATCGAACGGAATGTAAACGAAAGGAAAACGGAGACAAAGCGCAAAACAAATCGGATAACAAACGAATCGGATCAAAACGAAAGCGAAGTATCGAAAGCGAAAGCGAATCGCAGGAAACGAAACGAAACGAATTCGAATCGAAAATAAATATAATCGAAATCGAAGAATCGAATTTACAAAACGAAGCGAATCAAAATAAACGGTTCCATCAAACCGAAACAAAGTCCGACATCCGGCCAACGAAAATTTTCGAAAATCCTTGAGTGTCGCGTTGGGTTGGAAACCTTAAGACTAATCC
Source organism: Erythroxylum squamatum (assembly GCA_025629845.1). Lineage (NCBI taxonomy): Eukaryota > Viridiplantae > Streptophyta > Magnoliopsida > Malpighiales > Erythroxylaceae > Erythroxylum > Erythroxylum squamatum. The sequence goes on along the minus strand of JAOTBA010000009.1, from coordinate 13,815,074 downwards.
AAAAATCGGTATTAATTTATTTTTTTTCGAATCAAAACAAAACCATACAATTTTCCCTTTTTGAAAAAATCCATCCTTTTTAATCTGAAATCTCTTTGCTATGATTTCTCCATAACCTCAAGTTACTTGATTTCTCTCAATCAATTATACCTTAATCTCATCTTTAAAACACTTATTCCTTTGCCATAAAGATGATCACACATATCTCATTCATAAATAAATATATCCCATAAATCATCAATTAACCAAAATCTTATTTGCCCGTTAACAAAAATCGGGCAGCATAACGGTTGTATTTTATACAACCCAAAAATCTGCAAATCAAACGAAACACACTTCTATATATATCCACACCAAAACTCAAAGTCATCGGACCTCCCGTCCGGAAACCAATCATACACAAACACAATCCTATATCTAAAATACTTCATTAATCTCATTCATCAACATCATCAATCCCAATCATAATTTAATACCATCATACTTCATATACAATCACCATTCATATACAAATCCATTCATATTCACCTCAATTCAATATACAAATTTATAATTCAATCCGAACACAACCTAATCATATTTATATACAAAGTCCATACTTCATACACAAACTCAATTCCATACATAAATTCATAATTCATATACATCATGAGATAATGCTTACAACACCTAATGGCCTTCCAAGCCATATACAAAACCAAAGCCAAATACATAAAAACTCAAAGCCAACGAAATCGAACAAAAGCCTTGACTTCCTTTCATCCGATCTCCTGCTCGAAACCTGGAGATGGGGGTGAAAGGGGG
>JAOTBA010000009.1:13763532-13773988 GCA_025629845.1 Erythroxylum squamatum | reverse complement strand
ATTTTTAAGTTTTATTTAATTTATAATTATTATTAGTAATAAAATATTTATTATTATTTTAAAAACTTTGAAAAAAGCGGGGGGGGGGGGGGCAGGAGAGGTAAGAGGAAGGGAAAATTTGAAAATTTTTGATAATTTTGCAAAAAATTCCCCAATTTTCTAAAATTTTCGGTACCGGCTGATATTTGTCCGGTATTTTGAATACCGGCCGGTACCAACCGGTATTTTTCACCGGTACCACCTACACCCGTACTGGTACCGATTTCTGGTCGGAACGGCCAATACCGGCCGGTACGGTACGAAATTTAAAACTGTGGCTTATAATGTATAGGTTTTTGTTTGTGTTTGTGTTTGGGAGATGGTGAATTGTGTTTTTGTGTTAGTTGGGCATGGATTGGTTTTTTTTCCACCTTCCATGTTTGTTTGAGGAAAGCTTGCTAACTGTTTGATAAAAGGTTTGTTAGAGTATTTAACTTTTATAGGGGATGTTTATGTACTTCATTCTATTTTGAATTCCATCACAGTAGCTCTCTCCATACCTGAGAAAGGGCTCGAGGTACCCAACTATTTTTACCAAAATAGTGACTTTAGAGGAAAGCAAACTTAATTATGCATCCCCTAAACATAGTATATACACACTTAACATTCTCAACCTTATCATATGAAGTAGTCTCAGTTAATAAATCTCAAAGTTAACATTGCTAGAATGTTGGAACATTTAGATAAGAAGCCTTCCATTGTATTTTCTGAATAAAACTGTTTACATAAATTCATTATGGAATGTCGACGTGGCAACAACTTTTTGATGGAGGAAATGAGCTCCGATGGGAGAAATGTGGCAAAATTCTTCCTGATGAAGAACATATCGATGCATAACAAATCTCCTCATAAAAGTCTAGTAACCCCTTGCCTTCAATGACCGAACTTATTTAAGATTTTTAGTATTATCTGAATTAGCTCTCTTTCTTTATTATCTATATCTCATTTTCTATTAGAAGCTATTAGATAAATGTTTGATTGTATATACTATGTATTATGCTCACGAATCTTCAAGACAACATAGATGAAAATGAAGGTGGTGGCAGTATCCTAATGGTCCATACAGGATGAGGGATATCGGTTGTTTTGGAACAATCGTAGATTCCAAAACTGTCTATTCAATCAAGTATGCATATGTTTGAATTTAGGTTCCTTATATAGTTTTACGTAGCTATTTAAGTTCTATACTATTGTTTTCTTAGGTGAAACTCGTTGCACATGCGATTCATCTAATTCAGTGATCTGTACTATATCTGGGGAATCGTTCATTTTATCTTCTACTAGTTTAGTTAAACCCAAGAAGTTGTTGGAAGAGGGTGTCAATAAACTAACACCTGGGGGAAAATCTTTGACTGTTTCAATTGATACCTTCGAATGTGCAAGGAGCCTTCCTGGGAATCCAGACATAGGGAACTTCTTTACCTTTTCTACTAAGTCTCATGTCATTTGGAATCTAAAAAAATAATAATTTCTTTTTTTTTCAATGGAATAGGTGTGAAACTTTATTTATTGTTATGTCTGTAAAAATTATTAAACTTCTAATTAAAATCTCGTATTATTTACCATATCATTATATTATATTACTTACCATATATTATTATTTTTTTGTAAGAATCATATATGATCATTATATTACAAACGTCATGTTAAAACTATTTCAAAATTTTGTGATACTAAAAAAATGTCAAATCATATAATTTAAAAGATAAAAAGCATAAATCTATGTAATATTAATTAATTATGAGTTTATAGTTTCATAAATTATTGAAATGATTTGACAATTTTGGTATCTAAATTTATTTTTACAATTAGAATCATTATAATATTAAATTTGATTTTGTTGTTTCAACTTTTAGCGACGATTTAAAAAATTCATCTCCAAAAGTCTAGTTTTTTGTAACGATTCATAAAGTCATCGCCAAAACTTGACCTTTGGTGAAGAAAATGGTAAATTGTTGTAAAAGTTGCAAAAAGATAAGCTTTTAGAGAAGTTTTTTTTTTGAAATTTTAAGATACTTGAATTACAAAAGAAACAACGTTTACAATGTACAAAGAATAGCAAACCAATACAGGAAAGACAAAAAGAGAAAGTAGCCTTTCAGGCCACTGTCACAGATTTGCCACTGTCACAGGAAAGTCAAGTGGAAACAAATCACAGATTAGCCAACATCATGCCACATCTAAATACTCCAACGCATTCTCATTGCCAAACATAACTGATCTTGCATACCATGCCTGATTATGACCTCCCTGATCAAGTTAATAATGCAATCTGCTAACTCATATTTGTTCCGTTCGGTTTGCTTGTAAAGTCGCCTATTTCTCTCCCGCCAAATATGATAGATAACCATATGAAAAGAGGTCCTAAGAATGAAACAATCCTGCCTCCCATGTCTGACTGCGCGAATAACCTCATCTAGGACCTCAGTCCATTCATAAGTAAAGTTTAGGATACCTGTCATATACAATATTCGATTCCACACTGCTTTGGTATACTCGCATTAAAAAAACAAATGATTTCTACTTTTATTGACTAACTTACACAGCACACAAATGGGATCATAAGTATCGAACCACCTGTCCTTTGTTCTCAATCTATTTTTAGTAGTCAGCCATAGGAAAAAAGCTACTTTAGGACATAGTACTTGTTTCCAAACGAGCGCAGCTCAAGGAACCTCTTCGGTCAACCCTCTCCCAATGGCACGTGCTGAAGAGGTTGTGAAGTCACCGGTTCGGTTAGCTGTCCATATCAATTTATCCGGAGTGCTACAAAGGAAGATACCATGCATATAACTAGTAAGCAGATATCCGAACCTGTACCTATGCAAACAATCACTTTCCCGAACAACCCATGCCAAAGTGGCGTTCTTAGGAATGTGGTTTCAAATTCCAGTTAAATCATTTCGGAGCCAGAGAAGGCTCAACATATGCCAATTGTCAAACTAGAAAGATGTGTCTTCTCCATCCTCAATTCTACTCCTAATCGAAGGGTAAATCAATTCACGCAATTTCAGCAAGCTCTTGAAAATCCAAGAGTATTATTCGTACTTTATTTAGAGAAGTTATTAAAATTGTCTCCAAAATCTGACTTTTAGCAACGATTTTCAACTAGTCGCTAAATAAAACATAGTTAAAAGTCAACTTTATTGTAGTGTTTACCCAAGGGTTCAGATACTCCTAGACCAAATGGGTGCACATATGTTCTAGGACCAGATTAACTGTTAGACCCTTACGTTCTTATTGGAGAATTGTGCGAGTATTGACGAGCCTTGACTAATGTTTGCCACACGTGATGAAAAAACAAGGTAAAGACTTTTGAGTAGGCAAGGAAAACAAAAATTGTCGATGAATTGGCATGCATTGGTAAACATTGACAGATATTTTCTACGAGATGTAGAAACCAAAAGATAGCTTGAGATGGATCTTGGGATGAAGGTTATGCGAGATAGACATATAAGAGCTGTAAGAACTTAATGTATGCTCAAAAAGACAAACTATGACTAATACACTAGACATGGGCATCGAACCGGTGTGCTATGAAGGGCTTTGGGCTTAAATAATTCATCACCAATAGATAAAGATCAAGGAGAAACCTTCGATGATGTGGAAGATAAGATTGCAGTAGATATAAATCATCTCTAAATTTGAAGATAATGGAGATCTTCATGGATATGAATGTATCTTTCCTAATTAAATGTAATCTCTTATCTTGTTAGTTGTGTTGTAATTATTCCTATCAGATAGAGTCATATTTGGATAGCGATGTCATCTAATTAGTTAGTGTGATGTAATCTGATAAAGATAGAGAGGTGATCTAGTTAGTTCTGTTCAATTAGGATTCTAAATTATAAAGCCAAGGATGCCTATAAATAGCTTATTTGAGTCTACTCCTCAGAACAAGATAGAGGGGAAGGGAACATATTGAGAGAAAGCATTCCTTTGTATACTTTTAGGGAAGTAATAAATGTTAGTTTTTTATTGTAGCTCTTGTATATTTATTGTTGTCTATGATTTTTTTAATGCTTTCACAGTATTCTTCTTGGAGTGTGAGAGTATAAAACTATGAGAGTCATGAGGCATTCAAGAATAAGGTTTTGTTAGACAACAATCACACAGAAAGGTTGAGTCTTGCTTAAACAGACCTAAGTGAAATTGTCGTGCAAAGGAGTAGGGATAACTTTGATATAAGTTTGGTATCTAAGAAAACCTTTGTAACAATCGGTATCAGAGATAAAATATCGATATGGAGAGAAGTAGAAATTTGATAAAGTGTGTCAATAGAGTGGAGGCACTTACAGGGCTAATTCCTTAAGGGGAGAAAGAGGTTACTTCTTACTCATCTCGGTTCTAGATTCTGGAGGTGTAGATATAACAATTGATACATTAAATAGTGGACTTGATAAAGGTACAGCCGTACAAGAGGATTCTAGATTAGAGATCACGATCCTAGGACATACCATTACAACACAAGATGTTGGGCGTGTCAAAATCACTTTGGAGAAGGTGTGAGAGCCCCAATTTTTTGATAACAAGCGGAATGCCAAGGACCTCAAATTTTTCTGTGGGATATGGAGTAATACTTGTAGTAGTAAAGGAGTCTGATTTGGAGAAGATGTCAATCACTATTATATATATGTTGGAGGATGCATAACTGTGGTGGAGTACAAGAACCTCTAACAACGTTAGTGTGAGTTGACCTCTTATTAACACTTAGAAGAAGATGAAAAAGGAGCTAACAGATCAGTTCCTCCCCAACAACACTTTATGGCTCATAAGGGAAGCTTTAAAGAGGTTAAAGCAAGACAACTTGGTGTGGTAGTATATGAGAAAAATTACATTTTTGATATTGGACGTACAGAACATGTCTAAAGAAGACAGATTGTTCAATTTCATAAGTGGCTTTCAAGGTTGGATACAAATAGAGCTTCAAAGATAAAACATGAAAGACCTCCCAAACGCGATGGTGGCTGCAGATGCCTTAGTGGATCTCCATCTACCACCACTAATTTAAACTAGCAATAAGGGTAAGAAGAATGGTGGGATAGAAAATGGCTCGAAGAAAGGCAAATAGAAGGTATATAAATCTTTTCAATGCAAGTCCAAGATAAATAAATAAAATGAGTTATTTCTTGTTTTATTTATAAAGAGACACATTTTGCTTATGAATTCCTAAGATGAAAGGTAGGTAAGGAGCAAATGAATAATTTGTGGTCACGAAGGATCAAGAAGGAGAGGATGACGTGACAGAAGAAGTTTTCCATAATAATTATGCTACGTTAAGTGTAATTTATAAAGGAGCATCAAAACAAAAGCAAGGACAAACCCAACGGAGAGGGAAAATAGTATATTGGAGATGTTCCAATGGCTAAGGAGTTATCGAGGGAACCATACTTGGAGGAGTGCCTATGAATTATTACAACGAGGGAGAGTTCTTCTAGTAGGGGTAGTTTGTTAGACCCCTAAGTCCTAATTAGTGAATTGTGGAGTATTGGCAAGCCTTGGCTAATGTTTGACACTTGTGACGATAGAACAAGACAAAAAGTTGCAAATAGGCAAAGAAAACATGCATTGTCGATGAGTTAGCATGCATTGGTGCATATTAGCATAAATCTTTAATAAGATGCAAGATTCAGTTGTAAGATCAAAAGATAGCTTCAGATGGACCTTAAGTTGAAGGTTAGTTAGATCACATGCATGAGGGAGACATGTGAGAGCTCTAAAGGACAAAGACCTTATGGGAGGATAATCTAAAAGTAATGGAGATCTTGATGGATATGAATGTATCTTTCCTAATTAAATGTAATATCTTATCTTGTTAGCTGTGATGTAGTTAAATCTTGTCAATTAAAATCCTATTTAGAAGTGGGTGTCATCTAATTAGTTAGTGTGATGTAATCTAGTAAGGATAAAAGTGATCAAGTTAGTTCAGTTCAATTAAGATTCTGAATTGTAAAGCCAAAGGTGCCTATAAATAGCTTATTTAAGTCTTGTTTCTTAGAATAGAGATAGAGGAGAAGGTAACATGCTGAGAAAGTATTCCTTTATATAGTTCTAGGGAAGTAATACAAGTTGGTTTTTACCATAGCTCTTGTATGCTTATTGTTGTCTATGATTACTTAGTACTTTCGTAGTATTCTTACTCAAGTGTGAGAGTTAAATACTATGAGAGTTATAAGGCATTTCAGGACAAGGTTTTGTTCATCAACGTTCATGTAAGAACGACGAGTCTCGCTTAAATTGACCTAAGTGAGATTATTGTGCAAAGAAGTAGGTGTGACTTCGATATAAGTTCGATGTTTAGAAAAACCTTTATAACATTAACCATATGTCTTTATCAAAGAAATACACTTGGTCGGTCGTGTCATGACTCATCCATACCCTAATGTGATGATTCATTTTAAGGAGTCTAACAATTGTCAACAAATGTGACCCATCCTACAAATACATATAAAAAATTACTTCAGTCATTCACAATGATTTGTGAGTAAATTCGTGTATTGCCTCATTTTTTTGTTGCTAACCAAGTCACTAGCAAAGCCAATAAAATAAATTGTTTAACTTTCAATTTCTTCATATACGTGTTTTTTTTACTACATGTATATGATTGAGAGGCCTTTACTTATGCACAGATTACTTATTTATAGACGACACCTATAACCATACAAAAATGAAGATATCTTTAAAAATATCTTTTATATTAAAAATTTTAGGCTAAAGTACATTTAACTCCCATATGTTTTATCTCTTAGTACGTTATGACCCCCTTTATTTTAAAATAGACTTATTACCCCCTTTAATCACTAGTCAATTGATCTTATAATTCAAAAAGACTTTTTTACCCCTATATTATGATGACATCACCACAATTGTACATATTGCATTTTTTTTTGGACAAAAATTCCCTTTTAGTCTTTTGTTGACTAAAATACATTAAACCATATATTTTTGTACTTTATTTCGTTATGCCCTCTATTTTAAAAATAAAAATTATTTTAAGCATGAATTACATTTTGATCGTTAATAAATAAAAAAGGAAAAAATTACTACAAATACCATTGTCATCACAATCGTACTTCATAAACGTTACTTTATGAAAAAATTATAAAAAAGAAAATTTATTTATGAATCAAAATTAAAAAAAGAAAGAAAATTTATTGAAGGTGCCATTTTTTTCATAATTGTACCTTCTAATTGTTAATTGATGAAAAAAATACAAAATTTATTTTGCAGGTTACCTTCTTACTATTACTTCACAAAAAGAAGAAAAAATAATAATAAATAATTGAATTTGTTCAAGATACACTCAATAGCACTAACAAACCAAGGTAAATACTTCACAAAAACATGCATATTGTCATATTCACAAATACCTAGATGATGAAATTGATGGAACTACTTAAAAATGTAATGAAAATAGCTAAAAACCAGACGAGTAAGTAAAAAGGTTCAATCTTTATTGCAATCGGAGCAAATCCAAGTAAACCCCAACCAAACAAAGTCAACACAATCTCCAAGATGATCCAATAAAGCTGGAAAACAACGAATAGAGTTACTTACCCAGCCATGAGAGAGCTGTGAGGATAGTCAACAAATATGATTCAAAATCACTCCTCAAGAATTGAACTTTAATTGCAAAAGAAAAAGGTTTCTTTTCCTCTAATCTTTTCAAATCTTAATGAATTTGTTCATTTCGAGATTAAAAAAAAAAGAAAACTGGAGATAATTCCCTCTGATTCCAGTTTTCTTCTCAATAGAGCTGATTTCCTCTGCAGTCATCCAAAATAACCCAGGTTAGTTTGGGTAGCTCACAGTTTTTTTGGGGTATAAGGGTAGACTGGAGATAACAATAAAAAGTAACGGATAAAAAGTCTTTTTAAATTTTAAACTCCTTTGATTGGTGGTGAAAAAGGATAATAAGTTCATTTTTAAAATAGAGAGGAACATAACGTACCAAGAGGTAAAATACAAGGAGTTAAATGTATTTTTTCCAACATTTTAGTTTAGTTAGTATAAGCAAATTATTAAACTTTCTCTTATATTGGAATTATTCATTAAGTGAAATTTAATTTTTGGCAAGTAATTAAAATTTAGTTTGAAAATTTATTTTTGCTAAAGTTTGAAAGAGTTATTTATTACAAATTATTCATTTTCGTTCCTCACGTCAAATTCTTTATAGATAGATATACTTTATTAAAGTTGAAATTAGTTTTATGAGATGAAATGATAAAAGATTGATTTACTCATTTTTCTTAAAAAAAAGAGATTGATTTAACCAGTGTAATGTAAAGCAAGAGATGGATGGCATGCATGCTTAACAACTCGAATTAGAAAAAGTATTTAATTAACAATTTATTGGATTCAGAATATTTAACTAAAATTTTAACATAAATTCTTAACAATTTCAAAGAGAAAAATGAATAGATACTTTTTGGTTGGGGAGGAAGCCATAGTCTGAGGCCACGCACATTATATCACAATTGGTACTGGAGCGTAGAACTGATAATGAATTTTTTGTATTGTCAACTTTATAGTCTTTGAGGTTATATGAATTTTAACTTGAATATGATTCAGTTTTCTTACTGTTTAAAATAGGTGAATCAAATGTTTTGTCTAAATTAATCCTTAAAAAAGAATAAATTAATTTTATCACTTAATATAAAATTTTAATTAAAAATCCATTGTATACGTACATACGTTGAAAGACATAAAAAGATTAACAAAAATAATTTGATCTTTTCTCAACTTTGTAAAGATTAATATAAAATATATGGAATAAGAATTCAACCTGGATTACAAAAATTTCGGATGCTATATTGAATCAAAGATTTTATATGTTTATAAAGGTCACTTCAGTTCATACTCTCTCAATCAATCCTTCAATTTGGTCATGCTTAAGTTTATTTAATTAATTAAATTATCACCCCGGCCAAGAAAAAGGGAATAATTTGTTGAATCAGTTATCGTATAGTCTACATCAAATTGATGTTCAAGTGAAAGAGGATTGTTTAATTTCCTAAGAAACAAAATATATCGGGTTGATGTTGACCCGAAAGGGTGGGGCCAAGTCCTGGTGCACGTGAAAGAAGACAATTTATAGATTAATTCAATTTCCACACGCCCGTGCAGTTTACCAATTCAATGTGTGAAATTTATACTAACATGTGATAATGTACACACGACCATATATAATTAGAATAGGAATTGAAATATTCAAATCATCGGAAGTCACTATAGTTCAAGCAATAATTTTAACTCAAAAAAGAAAAACCTTAATCCAAGAAATTAAGATGAGACTTGGCAACGTTTCTAGCTAGTCGTATCAAAAAAAGATTAATTTAAATATTTAAATTGAATTAATGCTACTGCAGATAATTTCTTTAAAATAAGCTAAAATTCATACTCAATAATTATATAGTAAATATTTATTTAAATTAAATATATGTTTATTAACTTGTGAATTCACTTTGTAGATTAATATTGTTTTGACTTTATAAATAAATTAGTATGCTATTTAATTAAGAATATATCTTAAATATTCCAATACTATTAATTTATATGGTTTTGATGATCAATGCAGTTGCCGCAGATAAGCTTGACTGGATGTTATGAAGGGTTAATGTGATTACTAATATTTTCATTCCATGCAACTTTTGACTTTGATTAATGTTGCTTATATGTATACAATATTCATGATATGTGTGAGCCTCTAGTTGTCCAATATAATTTTCCCACAAGAAAAGACCTGGATTCGACGACCAGACATAATTCTAAAGAGGGAATTAATGTTAACGCGTAAACATGGAATGGCAAATAAGAAAACTATAAGAAAGGAAAGCTGGTGATCATTATCCCAAAAAGAAAAACGTGGTTTGAATTTTGAATTTATGTACTAAAATGTACGTTCCAACTTCATTAAGGTGCTTGGACAATGAGCTGCTAGTAGGTCGTAGTGGAGCGGTAGTTCAATTTGAATTCATTATGGAAAGAAATCGTGACAATTGAGAAGTTTCGTATTTATCAAAATTAAATCTGAAAAGCACCGTTAATTACTTTTACATCTTTCAATTATATACATGTAATATATATATACACTATCCGATCCATCTATGCAACTACGGGGGCGTTTGGTTCCACTTTTATTTTTCTGTTGTTGTTTTTGGTTTTTGTTTTTGGTTTTTGTATCTTGTTTTAGTTTCTGTTTTTTTTTTTGTAAATAAACGAAAACCTGTTTTGTTGAGATTTGCAATATGAAAACTAAAACAAAGACCTGTTTGGTTGAGATTTTTAATAAAAAACTGAAAACAAAAACATGTTTGATTATTATTATTATTATTATTAAGTTATTCTTATTATTATTAATTTTTAATAAGTTATTATTATGATTATTAATTTATTATTATTATTATTATTATTATTA
>JAOTBA010000009.1:13738496-13758855 GCA_025629845.1 Erythroxylum squamatum | reverse complement strand
TCTTACTTTATTTATCTAATTATTTCAATAAATGGTATTAATTCTAGGTTAGGGTGTCTAAATCTACTTAATGTATACTCTACGGTGACCACTATAAGTAGATCTTCCACCTCAAAAAATAAATTAGATGGTATTAGGCATTGTTCACGCATACAATTATTGTTCATGAAATAATGAAATCTATCAATCCTGGCTTAATGTAGTTTGAGATAGGACAATGGCAACCAAATTTAATGTTGAGAATTTCAATGAGAATAATTTCTCATTATGGAATCTGAAGATGAAAGCTATCCTTACAATGAATAATTACATTGCATTCATTAGCAGAAGGTTAACAAACTTCACTGATGATACCAAATGGAATGAGATAGACACAAATGCTATTGTAGATCTTCATTTAATGTTAATATGAAATTTTGTCAAGTGTAGAGGAGAACAAAATGAAAAGAGAGATATGAGATCATCTCATAAAATTATACAAGGTCAAGTCACTCAATAATAAAATTTTTCTTAAGAGGAAACTTTATACTCTTAAGGTGTCAAAATCCACTTAAATGATCAAGCATATTAATGATTTGACTTCTTTATTCTCTTAAACTCACATTGTTAAATCATAGAATAGAGTCATATGAACATGTTAGACTTTCACTTCAAAGTCTATAAGATTCATATGATTAACTCATTATTAACTTAATTAATAATCTTCTTACAAGTTACCTATTCTTTGAAGATGTTACAAAAATGGTTCTGACGGAAGAAAATTGGTGTAAGAATAAGGAAGATAGGAAATTTGGTTTATAATATAAGTCAAAGCTTTAATTATAATAAGAGGGAGATCAACACAACATGTTCCAAATAGGAGACCAATTATGGTAGATTAAAATTAAGAAGTAATAAGAATTTAAGATGCTATAATTGTGGTGAGAAAGGTCACCTAAACAAGTATTGTTGAAATTTAAATAATAAAAATGTTCATTTCTTAAAAAAAAATTCAAGTATTTTAGATAATGGCAATGCTTTGTGTTGTGAAGTAGGAACAATAATTGAAAGTAGGAAATCATTATTTTACATATGACTCTTCGATTGAAGACCTAATTTTCATATGAAATTTAGATGAGAATGATTCTATCATTATGAACCTAGATTAAGAGGATTTATATATAGTTATGATGATTATCCTTTAAAGGTTGTTACTATTGAAACCATCAAGCTAAATATATGTGATGGTATAATTTGTACTCTTTAAGAAGCATGATATATAAAGTGCATAAAAAAAGAATTTTTTAATTTAAGGTGCACTTGTACCTATGAAAGTGAGAAAAAAAGTGCAAATTTCTACGAGTCAAAGGGAGAGATATTGCTAAAAGAAGAAACATTAATCACTTCAAGTAGTCCAACTAAGATATTTTCAATGATATGGTATAAAAAGCTTGAACATATATCTAAATAGTGAATGGAGATCTTTGTTGAGTAAATGCTATTCTCAGGCCTTATAGAGATATTACTGCCCTTTTTAGAGTATTGTGTTATAAGTACATAACACCGTACAAAATTTAACAAACCAGGTTTAAAATTTAAGATTATTCTTGAATTGGTTAACTCTAATGTATGGAAAGCACAAGTTCTATCCCTAGGGGGTAAGGTACTTTGTCTCTATCATTGATGCTTGTTCCAAGAGGTGTTAAGTGTATCCTATCAAGATGAAAGAATATGTATTACCTCCCTTAAAAGTTTCAAAGGGCACATTAAACTTGATTATAGTAAAAAGATCAAATGCTTTAGGGTAGATAATGGAGGAAAATATACCAATAATGAATTTGATACATTGTGTAAATAAAAATACATCAAAAGATAGTTTATCGTTGCATACACTCCTTAATAAGAAGAAATAACAAAGCGAATGAATATAATTCTGTTAGAAGGAACAAGAGTGATGTTGAGAGCTATAGGCCTAAATAAGGGTATCTAGGTAAAAGCATTCAATGTCGCCTATTATATAGTGAATCAGATTTCATCAACTATAATTAAGTTGAAAATGCTAATAGAGAGATGGATTAAGAAGCTAGTGGATTATTTCAATCTCCATGTATTTGAAGGTCTTGTGTACATGATGAATAATATAAAAAAACATGAAGTTGGATCTAAAATATAGAAATGATTATTTTTAGGATATGCTAATAGAATGAAGGGCTATCACTGATGAGATTAGGTTATTATTAGTAAGGATATCACCTTTGTAGAAGATAAATTACAAAAGAAAGAAAAAACAACATCAATTCATAAAGAAGCTCAGAGACTACTATAAAGGTGAAAAAGGAATTTCAAGTTTCTTTTAAAGCCATATTAGAGAAAGATATTTTAAAACTAGCTAAGTTTAAAGCTCTAGAAGTTTGTCGATTAAATCATATAAAAGACTATAAAATTATCACTCAAATTATATAATGGAGGATAATATAGCGTACTACCTATTAATAAAGAGTAGAGAGCTATTAACTCCCCAAAAAACACTTAAGAATCTAGACGTCGCTTAACAGATAGTAGCGATACAGGAAGAAATTGAAACTCTTTGTAAAAATAAAAACTTGAAAACTTATACCATCACTATAAGAAATGAAGCCAATTGGTAATAAATAGGTCTTCAAGATTAAGTGAAATAGTGAAAATCAAGTGGAGTGATATCTAGTAAGATTATTAGTGAAAGGGTATACTCAAAAGAAAGGAATTGATTTGAATGAAATACTTTCCTCTATAGTTAAACTCAATACATTTAAAGTATTCTTGACAATATGTGTTATATTTAACTAACATCTATAGTAGGTAGATACGAAAATTATTTTTCTTCATAAAGATCTTGAAGAAGAAATTTACATCCTCTATCCAGAAGGTCTTAAAGAAAAGGAAAAGCAAACTTGGATACAACATACTTAATTCCTTCATTATAAGCCTTCATTAAAGTCTTAAATAGGCACAAAAATGTTAGTATAAGAGATTTGATTCCTTCATTATGAACCTTAAATACAACAAACTTAATGGAACCCTTATGCATATTTTAAATAGATTTGTTGATAATGATTTCATTATCTTGTTGTTGTATATTGATGAAATGTTAACTACAAACCCCAAAAAAGAATATATTAAAGAATTGAAAGCACAGTTGGCTAAGGAATTTGAAACGAATGACTTGGTATTAACAAATAAGATTCTAGGAATGCAAATTTATTGAAACAAAAAAAACAAAAAGATTTGACTTTCTCAGAGAAACTTCTTAAAGAAGGTTTTGCAATAATAAGTATATGCAAAACTATAAACCAATATCTTCCCTTATTCATATTAATTTCAAGTGATCATATAGTATAAGTCCTAGTAATGAAGATGAAAGGTTGGAAATGTCTTGAGTATAATATGCATTTACTCTAAGAGTTAATGTTTTTCATTATTTGTCAAGACCAAACATTGCACATAGAACAGGAATAATTAGTTACTACATAGTAAGTCCTAATAGAGAGCATTAAAATACTATAAACAGAATGCTAAGATATATTAAGGGGAGCTTTGATATTGCATTATAAGATGGAGATTAATTAAGGGTTTTTTTTCTCGTTACTATATCATAAAAATGATGGGGATCATATATGTATTAAAGTATGTAATATAATAAATGTATTATAATAAACATTACTTATTATAACAAGGAAATATCATTTTAAGCAGTCTAATCTTTTGTTCATTAAGGAGAAAAAAGGGTGAATAAAAATGCGGATTTTATTGTCGAAGGATATATTACTTTGATTACGTAGGTGATATTAGTATAAACAAATCCATTATAGATTATATGTTTATGCTTGCTAGCACGATTATAATTTAGGTCTCAAGGCTACAATGAATTGTGGTTATGTAAACAAAAGAAACATAATATGTAGTCGCTACACAAGCTAATAGACATAATATATGGTGTGGTAGAAATTAGTGTTGGAAGAACTTGTGTACAAACAACAAAAGGTTTTTATTTCTTTGTGATAAAGCATCTTGCATCTAGTAAGGAATCTAATATTTCATTCAAAAACCAAGAACATGCAAGTTTAATTTCACTTCATTTATGAGAAACTGAACAAGAAACTAGGGATATGTAAAAAGTCTATACCAAAGACAATTTAGCAAATTTTATAACCAAAACAGGATACAATGATAAGTTTGTTTGGTGTCGATCCTTATATAGCTTGATAGAAATGTAAGCAACATAATGGTGACAAGGTGGTGTAAAGATTGATTGGTTTTCAAATAAATCTTAAGTGGGGAATTGTTAGATATTATTCAAGAAAAAGAATTTAGATATTATCTATATTAAAAGAATCTAAATATTACTCTCAAAATATCTAGATAAAGATAAGTAATTTATGGCGTACAGTAAACATTAGAATATGTGGTAATTATAAATTTATATCCAATTGAAATATGTTATTATAATTAGTCTGTTACAATTACAAGTACTCATTTATCTACTTTTTAATATATCAACAAATTCAAGCATTCAAGAGTAGATTTTGTGAGAATTTCAATCTTATATGTTCTAAGTTATTTGAACTTATAGCTAGATAGTATTTGCATTGTAACTCATCTTTTTCAGTTATAATAATATTTTACGTGAGTCCTATTTGTTCCAATTTTAATTGAATTGTAATTTTATTCTATCTATCTAATCATTCCAACGTCATCTATGTATATGCTTTCTCGCATTCGGGTGACAATCAAGAATTACCTAAAAGGCTTATGCAGATAGAAATATTAATAGCCGTCTATATATTAATGTTGTTTTGTTCTATCTTTCTAAAGAGGATACGTACATTTTGTTGCAAGCACATTATTATATCATTAGTAGAATTATCTTTAACACAGTGAAAAGTAGGACTTGGAAAATTAATTAGAAGCATATCAATTTATTTGTTTGATGTAAAATTCCCATTTTAATTATCCCATACATGTGAATCTATCGAACTATATAATCTGAATTAAGAATTTACAAAATTGACAACAAAGTATGTATCTAAAGTTTCAATTTTGTCAAAAGAAGGGGGCGTTAGACAAGAAAAGAAGGTGACGGATGATTTATTTAAGTTTTGCAGGCAGTAAATAAAACTAATAATAAGTTTTAAAATGCATGGATTTATTGTATGTAACTCTCTTTCTGAAAAGAATAAACAAATTTGCTATACAACTTGGGTGAATCAACCGATAAAAAAAAAAATATCTGGAAATCCTACGACAAATAAACTTTTACGTTGAGAATTGAGAAACAGGAAGAGACAAGCTAGTAGATTGTAGTTTGGTCATGTCCAAGTTTCTGCGGTTCATGCGATGACCTGTGTTAAGCTTTTGTATATTGACAGTAAAACTCAGACAGAAGCTAATGAAGAACTCTGGTGTTCGTCAAGGTGGTGGCCTTCAGAAGCTACGGAAACATCAACGGTGAGTCCGGGGAAATTAGGAGGTGAGCGGACGACACTGCCGGCGACATTCATTCCGTTCAAGGTGCAAGTGCCTTTGCCATGTCCGCTGACGTAAGTGCACGGGTTGGGGCTTGAAGTTGATGGACCACCTTTTGGCAGGGACTGTAACACTAGCCCTTGTTGCTTCCACTTTTCCTGCTCTACCAATGGCCTCATTTCTGCTATTTTAGAAGAAGCCAAGAAGATTGACAGAACGTATAGGACACAGAAGATAGCTTTGTGGTTACACGCCATCGATCTCTTCTTCTTTGCTTTAGTATTGATTAATACAAAGTGTAAGAAGATTGTTACTGATAATGTGGGCTTTTCTTCTTCTTGTTAATGCGGTTTGAGGCAGTAGATTTAGGTAAAAGTCAGGTTTTGAATGGCATAGAAATGAAGACGGAGACACACATATATAAACGTGAAGAGGTATGCGTGATCTCTATGACACGATATATACTAGGAATTGTGTTTGTAATTTGACCGCTGCCTATGTGGATGTACAAATAGTAAACAGTTTGACTGAGCTATGGGTTTGAAGGTTGGAAGGATGGTGGAATTAATCAACTCACGGTACGTGGCTTAAGACTCCAAAAGAGCCACATAAACGACGCGCCTGGCGTCCCGGTTTATTTTCAAACGATCCACTTAAAATATTACAGATAAAAGTCAAAATAACATAAAATGGAAGACTTTGTGCGACGAACATAATAATAAAATCAAGCAGAGACCACACGGCCATTTTTAGAAAAATTTATATTATGAGAAAAGTTATTAATAACGTATCCTAAGACATTATTTCAACAATTTAACTATTTCCGTTCCTTTTTATTTTACTTTTCTCAATTTTCAATTTTTTGACTCTGAGAACCTGAAAACATTCGAGTATGCATGCATTCTGTTGGTAGAATTAGTCTACATGTTCCTTTCTCCACTGCTGCCTATGTGAAATCACAACAGGTGCGCTGTATATACTTCTGGTACAAAAATTAGTGGACGGTAAAATCAATTCCTGTTTTAACTTGGTATATTGGTTCATAATAGATTTGATACCATTTTATCCTGGTTTTTAGATAAGGTGAACAAATATATAGTTGTTCGGAAGATTTATGATCAGTCTGAATCAGTTTCCACTCAAACATGATATACGTAAGGTTATGTTCCTAAATGTTACTGATCAATCTAATGTAGACAAATAAACGAAGAAATGCTAATAACGTTGATAAGTTAGAAAACTTCAACAAAATTTCGTCAAAATTTCCAAGATTCTTAACCAAGAAATAAGTTAATGACAGTTCTTGCAGCATAAATTCTGTATAAATCACAGCCTACGTTAGACCGGATCCAAGTGAGCTCATAGATAAGTAGAGTACTATATTTCAACCCAAAACTTTAAAGCAATAGGTTACGAGTCCTATTCATCCTTATATCTCTTTCCCATGTAAGAATATCAATTTTATATAAGATTATTACAAAACAAACACAAATAATGCAAAATATATAGAAGAGGAAAAGTGATATAAAATTGATTTATAATGATTCGATTAATATTCTACATCTATTCTTGAGATTTTATTTGAGAATTCAATATCTTTTTCTTTCGAAGAAAGATATACCTTTCATACCATATCTTTTTTATTATTAATGAAGAGAAACTCCTACGATCGATTTCCTTTGTCAAAGGTGAAAGAGTTCTACAATCGTCTTTTTTATCACAGGTGGGAAGAAACTCTTTATAAATCTTATTCAGGAGAAAAGGTACCATCATAATCATAATGTGTATCCCAACATCTGTTCCATTTGTAATAGTTGCATAAATATACAATTTAAAAATCTCTCCCTTACACAAATGAAATAGGGCTATATATATATATATATATATTCTCAAACATTCTCACTGCAAAAAACTAAGCCACAAGCTACTAACAAAAACGTCACTAATTCATCAAAAAATGTGACACATTATATTGGCGATGTTATCAAATCGTCCATCTAAAATGTCGTCAATTTTTCATTGCATAACAGTTTAGGCGACGTTTTCTTGAATCATAGTCAAACTAAAATTATTAGTTATGAATTATTATTTTCATATAAAAAGTGCTATCAATACAACAAAGTAAACATTTAGCTATGCTTTTTTGCGACGTTCTAAAAATCATCGCTAAAAGTGACTATAAGGAATTAGTGACGCAAAATTACCGACGGAAGACAAATTAATTGTTGTAAATTACCGATGGATATCATATTTCTGTCAGAAAAATTGTCAGGAAAAATTTCGTTTAGCGACGGTAGTAATATCCGTCGCTAAATACAGAGGGAAATCAATTTGCGACGGAACAAATGGCCGTTGGTAAATAAGGTGGGAATTGTTGGCAGAATAATAAAGTTTTGAGTTTGCCGCCAGAAAATTTGCAATGGTAAAATTTTAAGCTATACGTCGTCGTCTGCTTCGACTGGAACGTTATTAACTTAAAGAAAATGACGCCATTTTGTTTAATTTAAAACAGCCCCGAAGTCCCTTCCCCGCCCACCCCCTAACCGTCGGCTCCTTTCTTCTTCCTCCCTACTGCATCTTCGGCTCCAGCGATTTCTCCTCTCCCGTTTGTCATCTGTCGTCGGTGTTGTCGTCATTTCATGCTGCGTCTTCTGCTCGTTCTCTTCGCCGACCATTGTCGCATTTTCGTGGAGGTTTACATGTCACAGTAGTTTTTTCTTATTATTTGATTTGTTTGGGTATTCGATTGCTTTCGTTTGTTTTGGTATTTTGTGAATAGATAAAAACTTTTAAGGTATAAATGTTAGTGATAGAAGGGAGAAAACGTGAATTTGGTTATGATGTTGGGATGAATTTTTGATGCATATAAGATGTTTAATGAAATGTCTCTTCTTTCAAAAAATGTATTTGTGTGAAGATGAACTTTATTTGTTAAAATTTACTCTCTTATCAATATTTTTAACTTATGTAACATTTGATGCTTCTATAAAAGTTTCACTTCTTAGTTAAATAATTTTCTCGTTAATGAAAGATTTTAGTGCCTACATAGAAGAATAACTATTAGAAGGAGTACTACGTGAATCTTTGAAGTATGAGTGGTTTTCCTCCAATAATTTAACATATGATTGAGTCTGAATTCCATTTTCCTTATTGAGGGAAACAAATGTATTGTAATTCTTCCTTGAGAGAACAAATTTATTAAAGTTTTTGTTGGAAAGAGAACATAAAGGATGTGGTTAATTATGATTTCTTTGAGGATATAATATGTACGAATAAGGAATGTCAGTGGCAGGATGAAGCTTTGATGATGATGCAGATAGAAGTAGGAAAGATAGGCTAGTTAAAAATCACTTGCATTGGTTTGATGGTGGATGATTTTGTTTTATTTTGTATTGTCTCTTTTATTCACTCTTAGTTTTTTTTAGGAGTTTAATAGTTGGATGCTCTTGAAGTAGAAATTTGGCTACATGTTGGCATAGTCAATATTTGAAGTATATTTTTTTTCTCATTTAATATTTGTGATCCTTATACTATAGTTGTTAATCTTTTAAATGGATAAATGCAAAAATATGAAGTAGCTTTAAACCTTGTTTTTTAGATTCTTTTCTTTTCTAATATATATAATTGTAAACTTCATCCTAATTTAGGTTATATCCATATGGTTAGATGCCACCAATTGAATAATTATCAGAGGAGGGAGGTCCTAGCATATTATGTTCTCATTGTGCTTTAGTCTTAATTAATTAAACAATCTATTGAACACAAAAAGAGATTTAATAGTCATACTTGAAGTTTTTGTTTAATTGGCCTTTGTGTACTTCAATTGCACCCGATGAGGAAGTTATTATTTCATAGTAGTTGAAATATTGGAAATTATGTTTAATGTGTCCTTCATGTACTTTGGCAAGCACATCAAAATATAAACTTTTGTGTTGTTTGGAAAGAGAAAAAGCATCTAATGTGGTTCTGAAGATACATTTCTTATTTTTTTGAAAGGAAAAATTGATTGAATGAGATAAGATACAAAAATAAGAGAGTTCTAAGTAGGGACCGATACAACAAAAGCAAGGAAACTTATTTAGCCATATTGGAAAATACAGCATAAGTAATCAAAACACAAAAGCATTAGAACTTCAAAAATGGTTGGACTTATATGCGGCAATGTGAGCAGAGCATTGATGCCTTTTCTACCACACTAAAAAATGCATTAAGAAGTGCTGTGGTCCAGAGAGTCCTTAAATGCTTAAAGAGGAGCGTAGAGATGAGCTGCATTTTTTTTTGTAACTTCTTAGTCATAATGATCTCCTGTATCTCCGCTAAAATCAGAGATATCAAACCTTCTTTAGTGGATGATTGATCCTTGAACTGTCAGAGGTTGTGTTCCTACCATAAACTGTAGATACAAACGCTCAGGTCAATGAGGTGGATGGGTGAATGAACAAAGAGACCATTTGTGATCTCCAATATGGTTGACCCTAGATGCAGCCAATAACAAGAAGCAATGACATAATCCCATATTGCCTTGTTAAAAGGACATTCAAAAAATAGATGGTTGCAAGATTCACTCTATATTGAACACATTGGATAGCTGTTATTCAGGTGGATATAAGGAAGTCGGTCCGTTGTAGACAACTTGTTCTGAATAGCTAACTAGTATATGAATGAAATTCTCGGCAATAAGTCTTTATTCGAAACCTTTGTAGCCCAAGGAACTGCTTGGCGTTGACTTCGTAGATTATCACAAATAACTTTGTTAGTGAGCTACGCAATGGGGGGTACCTTCCAGAAAAATATGTGAGGTTCCTGTGGGCTGGGAGGATAGTTAGGCTGGAACTGGATTAGGCTTTTAGGAAAACTCCAGTCACGGCCTGCTATGAAGAAGTTCATCTAAGTTTTTAAAGGAAGTGAAGGAGTGGCTCGTGAAAAAATTCGCATTTGTATTAGAGGTCCCCTAGTGGACCAATTGTTGAACCATAAGGAGGCAAGGCGACCATCCTTAATCACACATGAGCTCTCTTGATGAAATGCATCTCTAAATTTCAAAAATTGAGTGAGAAAAGAGGAGTGAGTACTTTTCGGTTTGACGGCCCATATACTATGCCTCTTAAGGAAATAGACATGTAGCCATTTGATCCACAAACTCTTCTTGTCATCCAATATCCACCATAGCCGCTTGAGAATGAGAGACTGATTAGCAACTTTAATAGAAAGAATGTTTAGTCCGCCTTCTTGTTTCGGAAAGCATATATCAGCCAATTTAACCTTTGTAGCTCCAGGGTGACCATTTGGATGACTCCAGAGAAAAGATCTAAGGATTCTCTCAATTTCTTTGATGATACTTTGAGATAAAAACATATGAGAGCTCCAGTACACCTGTAACAAATTCATGATAGATTTAATAAGTTAAAGCTTACCCGCATATGAAAGTGATTTGTTAACCCAGGACTTTACTCTCCTTTGAATCTTGTCTAAGAGAGGGCGAAATTCTGAGAAAGTTAGCCTTTTTGTTGACACCGGGAGCCTAAGGTAAAGTAAGGGGGAGTTTGACATTGCATGCCAGTTGCTGCTGTAATAATGTGTTCCATGTGGGTTGCACTTTTAGAAAAGAGGAAATGGTTTTTTTTGCAGATTAAGATGAAGCCCAGAAGCTGGTTTGAAAACATTGAGAGCTTCCATAAAAGAGCGTATAGATTCCATATTAGCCCTACAAAAAAAATAAGAAGGTCATCGGCAAAACTGAGATTAGTGAGATCGAGTTTCTTGCACTTTGAATGGTGTTTGAAATGGGAGGCCAAGGTGGTCTCCTCCCTTATGATTGCATTAAGGACTTCCATAGCAAATATGAAGAGGTAAGGGGATATTGGGTCTCCTTGCCTGAGCCCCCGAGCTACCTTGAAAGAAGGGGTAGGGGAACCATTAACAAGTACCGAGAAGGAGGCTGAAGTAATACATTCAACGATCCATGTGATAAACTGAGTTGGAAACCCAAAAGCTTCTAGCATATACCGAATGAATTTCCAACTGATACTATCAAAAGCCTTATGGAAGTCAATCTTTATAGTGCAATTCGGAGGACTATTCGTAGTAGAGTATCCCTTCAACAGTTCTTGAACTATAAGTATATTGTCTCCAATATGCCTATTCGACAGGAAAGCATTTTGGTTGTCATTGATCAAAGGAGCAAGAACTTGCTTCAATCAATTAGCCAGAATTTTTGATATCACTTTATACAGGAAATTTACACAAGAAATGGGACGGTAATCAGCATAGCCCTGAGGATTTGACCCTTTAGGAATCAGACACAAGAATGTGTGATTGAGCTCCTTTAGTAGAATACCGTTCCTGAAGAATTCATGTATAGCCTCCTTGACGAATCCACCTATTATATTCCAAGAATGTTGGTAAAAGTAGCCGTTAAGACCATCAGGGCCTGGGGCTTTCTTGCCATTCATGTTGAAAACACATTTCTCAATCTCACTGTCTTCCACTGGCTTGGTTAAGAGAGTAAAATCTGTAGGAGAAATTTGAGTCAAGTTAAGAAGTTGTAGTTCGCTTCCTGTGATATTAGTAGATAATTCAGTACCTAGGGAAGAGCTAAAGAATCGGAATGCTTATTATTTAATCTGTTTCGGATCCATGATGACAGAGCCATTTTGGGAAGCGATGGAAAAGATTTTGTTGCGGTTCTTTCGGGCTAGAATGGAATGGAAAAAGAATTGGGTGCAGCTATCTCCATCCTTCAGCCAATTCACCCGAGCTCTTTGTTGCAATAGTGAGGAGTGATTCTTATCGCTTGAAGGTAATTTGAGAGGGCAAGCTTCTCCTAATCAATAAGAGACTGTAAGTCTGGGCTGGAGGATAATAAGGTCTGAATTCTTGTTAACTCCAATCGGGTTTTGTTAATAGTTTCAACAGTAGGCCCCTTGGAAGAGTTAAGAAGTTACTGCTGTTGTTTAATAACCTTTAACTTCTGAATACAATAGTATTGTTTTATCCCTCTAATATTGTATAGAACTCCTGCCCTGCAAGCAATAGCAAAACCAGGATCCTAAACCAGAAAGTTATTGAATCGAAAAGGGTGGTGTTTAGCAGCAGGTAAAGACAACTTCAACACAAGGATGGGCATATGATTCGAAAACAGAGGATCCATAAAAGTAGCAAGGTTGTTGGGAAAGTGCTGAAGCCATAGATCGTTGACAAGAGCTCTGTCTATTTTTTTCTGATGTACCATCTAGCCTATTGTTTGTTTGACCATGTAAAGAAGTGGCCAATGAATTTTAGGTCGGTTAACTGAACATGTTCAAAGCACTCCCACAAGTCGGTTAAGGAAGACCTGATACTGATGTTACCTTGAGCTTCAGCAACATAAAGAGTGGAATTGAAATCCCCATAAATAAGCCACGGTTTAGAGATGTTGGCACTAAGTTGTCGGAGGGTGCTCCATAGTTCCTGTCGTTGAAATTCCAAATTGCTTGCGTAAGTAAAAGAGACATTCAGTTCGACTTTCCCCTACAGTATTAAAATGTGAAAGTGTATGAGCTGATCAGTTGCTTTAAGGAGATCCACTTGAACCTTTTCCGAGTTGTAACAGACGATGATCCTTCCATAAGCATGATGAGTATGATTAGAAAAGACATGCCAATGAGGACCCAAAACATTTAACTTATTTAGGTTCTCCAACCTTATTTTGTTTCCAATAATCCAAGTACAATAGGTTTCTCTCACCAAACAAAATCCTTTAGGGCTAACAATTTTAAAGGACAATTTATTCCTCTAACATTCCATGCCAAGATAGTCATATGGGTTTAAGGGTAGTTTTGAGGCCTCTACCTTTTCCTCGATGGGATTTTCTTGTAGAGAGGGAATGGGAATTACCGCTGTCCACGTCCTTAGAATGTTCGGGAGTTGAGCTAGGAAGGCCCTCTGCTGTAGCCATACTATCCTGAGATGAAGCATTATCGCACGACACCTCGTGGTGTTGAAAGTCTGCAACTACGGGGATATTTGCAGAATAAGGAATGGTTTTATTACACGTAATTGCTTCCCCAACAATAGAATCAGGCACAGAACCAGTACTAAAATCTACTTCGGGGGTATCCTTGTCCATGGTCAGTGTTGTTTCTGGTTGAACCTCAACAGAAGCAACTCTGTCCTCTTCACAATCAGAAGGCGCAGTAGCATTCACACAACTATTATTTTTGTGGCTAGCTAGCCGACCTTCATCCCCTGGATTCATCAACTCATGATGGGAACCGATTTTGAAAATTCTACCTGTGGGTTGCCAGACAACAAATTGAGCTTTGGCAGAGGCTGCCAATGATAAGAAATAACAATGTTGTCTTCCCATAGTTGATTTCCCTCCCCAAGTCTCATAATAGGTATTTCATTAGGTAAAGTTTTTGAAACTTCAATACTCACACAGAGACGGGCATAACCTATTTGCTTCTTAGTGGCCATGTTTTCATCCATGCACAAAGGTCTTCCGATATAAGTAGCTAATTGACTGAGCCTTTGAGTAGTCCAATACTCCAAAGGGACGTTATGGAAATTAATCCAGAGAGGGAGGTTCTGGACTTTTATGGTCTCCAATTTCAAGCCGGGTTGGCAAAGCTGAAGAAAGAGTGGCTGACTACCAAAATGCCATAGGCCCTCTTCCATAATTTTGGTAGCTATGGTGGTGGATGAGAAAGAGTAGAGAATAAGATTGTCTTCTATGAGCAAGACATCAACAAGCCCTCTGTTTTTCCAGAATTTGTTAGCCCACCGTATAACAAGAGGAAAAGCCGGTCTTTTGTCAAGGAAGAAACCAACTAGTGTAGTTTTCCAAGAATTAGCTCCTTCATGTAGCGTAGCAATATCTGGGCAGACGATGAGCTTCCCTTTAATTTCATACGGAGGTTGATAAGATAGTGTGGAGCCAACAGTGTCCCCTACCACTTGCTTCCATGTCTTCGGAGGGTTAGAGATAGCACCAGAAGGTGAAGGCTAGGGGGTTAGGAAGGAGGAGCTGGGTCGAAAGGCAGAGGCGGGAAATCCTCAGTCGGAGAGGGTAGAGGAGTGGGCATGGTGGCGAAGGTGGGAAAGTTAGAAAAGAGGGAGGAAAAGACAGAGATGTCCTTAGAGGAAGAGTCTAGGGAGGAGACAGCGTGAGAGATGAATAGGGGTAGGCCAAGAATTAGGAGGCATGAGAATCGGTAGTAAAGCTAGAGAGAAGGCAGAGCCTCTCTCTCTAACCCATGGTTTATGAAACCAATTCTGAAGATACATTTCTTAGTCTTTATATAGTAGATTTCAAACATTTATTGCCTAAATTTTTATTCAATCAAATTTTAATTTGAATATTTTGTAAATAATAATTTATTTTTTAACGCCGACAAGAAATGTAAAATATATTGTAATGTTTTCCCGCAATATAAATTTATCTCATAACGTTCTTATATAAATCCTACCATTTATAAAACATTTAAAGTGAATTATTTACATAAAAATTTTATCTAAAGCATATTGATTATGTATTGAATTTATAAAGCAAGAAAAGATCTTCTACAAAAAACAATTTCAATAAATAAAGTATTTTTCCTTTATAATGATAATTAAACTTCCATTCTTATTCAATGTTCTTATCCATTGCTCGATTGAGAGCTTCAATACATATAGTAGAGATATGGGGAGAGGATGATGCCCTTGACTTTATTAACGAGTTGAGTCAGTTCTTTATTGATCAAAACACTAAAAGATATTGTTAACATATATTGATATAACCATCTAATGAAATAAGAGGGAAGTCCAAAAGCTGTTAAGATGTTAAAGATGAAGCTCCAAACTAACTAAATCAAAAGCTATAGAAAAATATATTTTCAAAGTACAACTTTTAATATATTTCTTCTTAAGGTAATTCTTGAAAATTCCTAAGTTAATAAGATATTATCCTCTATATTGTGATAGCTAGGGGGTAAACAATTGTCAAAACAATTGAAGAAGGAACGTCTGATAGTTAAGGCGTAAACAATTGAAGAAATTAACTAATCGGTATGCATATATACATATTGACTTACATATTAACTTACCACTAGATTATGTTGACTTTTTGCGTGAAGACAAGCATAGTTTATGTCCTTCATTATAGCACTCATTTATCTATCTTTCTCTTAACTTTCAATGATAAAGATAACCTCTATGTTTCAATTAGTCAATTCATTAATATGTACCACGTTTAAATCAATATTGCTCAGCATTGATCCTAAGTTGATTTATTGTTGTATCTGTAAAAATTTGTCAAACAACCTCCCTACTAGTTAGGGGTTAAGCTGCGTCCTATTGAGTGTGGGCTGTTATTGTTCTTGTTCTATGAATGTAACATTTGTTAACCTTCTAATTCAAAGTTTGTACTTGAATATGATATTCAACACATCACCTTATTTCCTTTTGAATATATTGTGTAAAATATTGAATTTAAATTCTTATATTTCTAGAAAATTCAATAAACAATGAATTTAAGGTAGAAATATGCCACCAAAGAGACAACATGATATAATGCGACTCAGGTTCAGACAACAATTCGGAGGTACTTATTGTGAAGGTGAACCATCACAATCTGCAGCTTCAACTGAGTCACCTCCTCCCCCTCCAAGGCCTACAGTTGCAGATGAAACATCACCTACTGTTCCTTATGCTACACCATCCACCACTCCTATATCATCCACCGCCCCTATATCGGATGAGGGAGACAGCCGCCAGCCTGGAGCTAAGGAACGTGATGGAATAACTTACATAACAATTGCCAATAATCTATAAGTGAAATTACATGAAACACTATATATTTATAATTAAGTTATAGGTTTACATTTTTGCAAATGGTATAAAATTATTTGTTATTATATTAGATTGATTCTGTTTGGACCGTGCTCTAGAAATATGACATCTAATTTTAAGGAGATGATTGATCCTGAGGGTTTTTGTATGGAAGAATATCACTCAGGCCACAAAGGCATTTTACTTTCAGGAGTTTGAGGTATAATAAAAAATTATTTTCTTTCTTTAATTGATTTATAAACATTAATTAGATAAATATTATTACATTATAAGTATTTATCAAAATTTTTCCTTTTATTTTAGAAATTTTTTTTCTGGGATTCTAATTTTGACGTAGTCATACATAAAGTATGGGAGAGACGAGCATGTACACGTTATTGTGACTTTATTGGTGCGATACAGAAGGTTGGTGCACGACCGCCTTATTTTTATGACCAAATATGGAGTCATTGGCAAGAGTATTAGACATCACTTGAGGTGATGTCCATCTCAGAGCGTAACTCGACTAACAGATGTGGAGGACTAGGGGCAGAAAGTCTTCCCGTATATACGTGAGGATCAATTACCCACCACGAGCATGTAGAGAGACATGTAAGTATCTAAACTTTACACTTATATTCTAATTGTTTTACTTTGCTATATTTCAATTTAAATTGATGTGTGAATGTTGAAATGAAAATATGTGTATTATGGATAATTATAATGGTATAGATGTCTTGTGCCATATATGGTTGTATTGAGTTATTTTCTTTTTTAACAGGGGGTAAATATCATAAAAATAGAGGAAATTCTGCCAAAATTTTTATAAATTCTAGTTCATTTATAACATTTTATTCTTATGCAGGAAAAGTCTATGGGCATGAGGCCTACACCCCGTAAGCTATTTTTGCACACTCACACTAAGAAGTATGACGGTGTGACATTTGTCAACACCTGATGTAGAGAACTTAATGTATGTGAAATTTATACTTTAATATTAATTCTTAATAATTATCACTTACTAACGTAAACATTGTCTCCTACTACGACCAAATATAAGAAAGCATTCAGCGACAGTCTCAGCACGAACAAGCTGTTAATGAGAGTCAGACATATCTTGATGCAGTGGGTAGTACCGACTGTCGTGGGAGGATCTTCGTGCTAGGTTCATTTGCGAACACATGTTATTTGCATTCCTCCACGTCTAGTACAACAGCATCTAATAGACGGTTGCAAACCAATTAAGTAAATCAGCTTCGGACCACAGTGGAGACATTGATGGACTACATAGCTCAGCTGAGACATGAGGTGGATGAGTTGAAGGAAAGGGGTAGCACCTTAGAGCACCCGCGATCACTAGGACAATAGGACTGTTGTAGTCATTTGCTTTGAATTACAAAGACTTATTATGTACACTATAATATCAATTAAGATACTTTTAACTTTATATCATCAATCAAATTTCTGTTTAAACAAATTAAATATATAAAAATCAAAATATTATGCATAGATAATTCATAATTGTTGAAATCATGCATTAATCATAAGATTATGAAATAAAACTTTTCATAAATCATCACCATAATTTGGTAACAATTGGTGATGCTTTTCCAAAATCATCACCAAAGGGTCCACAATTGGTGACGATTATGTAAAATTGTCACCAAATGGTCAACATTCAGTGACGATTTCTGGAAATCATCACAAATCCACAACAACGTAATTGGTGACCATTTGCCAAAATCGTCACCAAAAGGTTAACATATTCCAAAATTGTTACACTAACATTTTTATAATCTATCATAGTTAAGATATGTTTTATTG
Organism: Erythroxylum squamatum; assembly: GCA_025629845.1. Lineage (NCBI taxonomy): Eukaryota > Viridiplantae > Streptophyta > Magnoliopsida > Malpighiales > Erythroxylaceae > Erythroxylum > Erythroxylum squamatum. Next base: position 13,740,759 of record JAOTBA010000009.1, on the reverse strand, counting down.
GAGATTTGTTTTGAATGTTACATAACATAATTTTAAGTGTGAAACAGCAGTGTTAATTAATCATTAATATTTACTAATAGTGAAAAAATTAGTTATAAAAATTTTAATAATTGTATCCATATAATAATATGATATATGGAGTAGTACGAACTTTGAATTAGAAGGTTACAATTCTTACAATCATAGACCAAGAACAATAACAATCCATACCCAATAGTGCGCAACTTAACCCTTAACTAGTGGAGAGGTTGTTTGACAAATTCTTACAGATATAACAATAAATCAACTTTAAAGCTGAGTCTAGTTGATTGCATCAATAAATAACAATGATATAATTATTTTTTTAGATTCCAAGTGACATGAGAGTCGGTAATAGTAAATGAGTCCCCGATGTCTGGAGTCCTAAGAAGGGTCCTTACACATTTGAAGGCACCAATCGAAACAGTAATAGTTCTTCTCTTAGTGTACAGTTTTCACACCCTCTTGCAACAACACTTTCGTTATAGCTAAACTTGTAGAGGGTACAGTGAATGAGTCACCAAATTTAGTATGGAAGACAAGTTCTCCAGATGAACTGCCAATACGAAACGATTTACCTAAAACATAATTAGTATAGAACTTTGATATTGTCATATTAGTAAACCCTTAAATGAACCGAAATTGGAGTGATATACATACATGATTGACAAGACGAAGTCTGTGGAATTGACGAATTTTCCAAAACAACTGATTTCCCTAATCCTTTATGGACTGTTGTGACATCGCTCCCGCCTCCATAGGCATACATGTCATCTTTGAGATTCAAGGAAGCTTAAAACAACATGTAGTATATACCATCAAATGTGAATATATATAATAGCTTCATAAAAGGAAATGAGATGTAAATAATAAGGAATGTGATGTTGTTCAGATGATACTAAACACCATGAAGCAGAAGATCAGCCATAGAAGACAAACAATCATTAGTGTATGAAGTGGATATTTTTTCTGCATTGTTAATTCCTTAAGTAGGGACAATTTTGCCACATTCCTCCAAATGAAATGAATTCGTACCATCCGAAACTAGTCACCATGTCAACATTCCTTGAATAATAATGTTAAGAGGTATATTCTGCAAATGTCGATTTAAAATAAAATGATGATATGTTCAACTCCAAGCTCGGTGATACATGAAAGTAGTCCAGTTTAGCACTTATACATCTTCAATATGCCAATGAATGAATTAATCTATCTACTCTAGACATCACTTAGTAATATTTGATTGAATTTTCTAAAAATATAAGAGTTTGAATTCAATATTTTACACAATATACTGAAAAAAAAATAATTGATTTGTTGAATATAATAGTCAATTACAAACACAAATTAATCACTATCATCACTTAATTGTAAATTACAATCATTTTCTTTTTCTGAAAAATAAGAATAAACTCAGGCTCCTCTTTAGATCTGTAGCCCTCGTCATCCTCTCCAAATGAAATTTCAACATATTTATTAGATGGATCGTTTAAAGGTTCATTATCGTCGTATGTGACAGACGTATTTATTTCATAAACATCTTCCTGAAACGCTTCACTTTCAATTTTTTGTTCTCCATTTCCATATGATTCAAAAACACCTCTAGGTTTAACTTTGCAAACGGCCAACTAATTTGACTTAACTCGTCGTAAGTTGGGAAAAGGGACATAGTACACCTGAATCCCTTGCATTATCAACACGAAAGGTTTAAATTGTCTTAATCTTCTTCGATTGTTGATTTCAACTAGATTGTATCGGCTATGCACTTTTGTACCAACATTTAGAGTCGGATCAAACCAGTCACACTTAAATATCACACTTCGCTTTATTGGCAATATAAGGTACTCCATTTCAAGTATCTCAATAATTTTACCATAGTAATCCATCAATTCTCCCTGTATGCAAACTCCACAATTTATTGATGCCATGCTATGACCATGATATTCTTTATGATATTTGTATCCATTAATGAACTACACCGGATACGATTTAACAGTTCGTAGAGGTCCCTTCGCAAGATCACATATGAACTTGTTCTCTATCGGATTTTCTAAGGCCTACACAAAAGAAATTATCATATCAAACAGTATAATGTCATTTGAACATTTAAATCTTATAATTCAATCATTTCAATATTTGTAAATGAAAATGTAGCGCCCCATTACCGCAGGGTACACACCGGGACGCCTGGAGGTCATTCCAGTACATATCCTATAATAAGGGCAAGCTACGTTCGATTACTACA
>JAOTBA010000009.1:13703344-13720938 GCA_025629845.1 Erythroxylum squamatum | reverse complement strand
AAGTTGCGTTCGGATTGAACTGATGATTCGGGGCTACTTTCAGATTCATTTTCTGTTTCATAAAAATATATAGAGGAAATTGTAGAATTTGTATCATATTCAGATTCAATGGGTTCTAATTGATTTTGAAATGCCGAGTTTAAAATATGAATATTATTTTTAAATGATTTGTCCTTTTTCTTAGGGCATTGATTTGCATAATGACCTTCTTCCTTGCATAACCAGCATCTACAATTTTTCTTCTTTGTGGGGCAATATTGTTGCCTAGGTTTAAATTGTCTATATTTTTTGTGTCTAAAATATTTACGATATGGTTTTTTAAATGGTTTAAAAGATCGTTTTCTAAAATATCTTGAAGGGTATTTTTTCCATCTATATTTATTTTGTCGAAATTTTGAATAATGTTTTCGTATTTTTCTTGACGATTGTTCACATCCATATTGTTGAGGTACTTCGGCATTTTCGGAACAACATAATTGAAAGGTTTGATGTTTTAGTGTTTGTCTTAATTTTGACTCTAAGCATTGCTGAGTTAATATTTCTTTTGTAACTAAAATAGCTCCTCCTAAATTATTGGCTATAGAATGGTTTTGAATTCTTTCGTGAAATTTTTCCGCTACTCTTCCATTCATGGGATATGGTAATTTTTGAATAAATACTTGTGTATAGAGTTCCTGCTCTATTCGATTTAATTCATAGTAGTATTTGCGAAATTCACATATAAAATTTTCAAGATAACACATATTACAAATTCTCATGTTATTTAAATGATATAGTGCTGATTTTTTACTTGCTATCTTATTTTCATTTTTATAAAGAATTACATCTTTTCCTATAAATTCTTTATAAATTTCATCTGCTATTACTTCAAAGGTATCTACATCGGTTGTGGTATTTTGATAATGAGGTGTGATTTTTAACCCTATTTCATTTTCAATTAAAAAGTTATGAACAATTCCTGAAGTTTTATATGTAACAAAATTCCATATGTAGTCCTTATTACGTGGAGTTTCTCCAAATGGTTTTTCTATCTGTAATAATAATTGGATTTTACTAGTCCACTCATTTATTAAGTCTTCTGGATTTATAACACAGTCTAAGTTTAATACCCCGTCTGGTCCTAATGAAACATGTTTTGGTTTATATTCTACTGGGTATTTGCGTATTTTACTTCCTTTTTTATAATATCCTTGTTGGTTTAATGACTTTCTTGGCTCTTCCCCTAGTCCAGCGATTCTACTTTTCATTCTTAATAAATCTTTGTCTATTAAATCACTTTCTTCTAGTTCTTTATCTCTATTTTTGCTACTTTCGGGTCGATCTCCCATTATTGTATCCTTATCTTTTTTGTCATCTTGCATATAGATTTCTTGATCTGATTCCCATCCATAGATGATTTCATCATTCTCATCTTTCTTGGATTTTTCAATAGTTGTATTTATTTGTTCGTGAGAAGTTAAGGTTAATTTATGTACTAATGTAGTTAATTCTGCTAGTTGTTGTTGAACGTTTCTTTCTACATTTTCTAAAGATTCTTGTTGTTCTAATTCGATGGTTTCTTGTACGTCATCCATTATTATGGGTTTGCATATGTGTTTGATGTAAATTTATATAAAAGTCTAATTCTCCTTGGAATAATTGTAGACTATCTATGATTAATTCAAGATGTAATCGTAATTCATCGATGATTAAATAATTAAGATTTTCTTCTTCATTATTTATAATATAATTTAATAAGTTTTCTTCAGCAGAATGTACTAAAGTGTGATAACTATTAACAAAGCTCTGAGTATATTGTATGTTAGAGGTAATTATTATACATATTCGACAGATATTATCCATAATGATTTAGTAAACGATGGTATCGATAGATATAGATATAATAAGATAATCTTCTTTTGAGATAAAGATAATTATTATAGGCAGCTTTTACTTCATTTCTTAATTCTTCTGTTTGTTGATCTATTTCTTGGGTTGTATCACTTGATTCTATGGATTCTGTGTGAATTATTAACCTATCTAATTCTTGATGGAATTCGGTTTTAAATTGATCACATTGTCTTCTTAATTCAGTTTTAGCATTTTCTAATAATTGACAGAACGAACATTATGAAGTACTCATAATTGCTTATATGGTTTAAATTTTAATAAGGGGGGAGGGGCTCCTAGGTGCTAGTAGTGCTAGAAAGGGGGATTGATAAAATCTGTTAGGTCTGGTTAGACCTCAAGTTAATAGATTAACTTTAACTTGATTGGGAGTCATGGTCGTTAGACGCAAAAGAAATGCATTAGCCTGGAGAATTATTCATTAAAGTATGATCAAGCCAATTTATCCCAAAATTAAAGTATGATCTTGAAGGAAGAGTTCCAAGGAACTATCAAAACTATTGCGGTCAAACCTCTAACACTTTGGAGAGATTTTGATAATCCGACAATCAAGGAATTTGAAAATTTTAAATGTTTTTTAAAGAATTTTAGAAATTATTAATCAATTAAAAAGTTGTGGAGACACCGTTAAATAAAAGAGAATAATCCAAAAGAATTTGAGGATTCGGCCACAAACGTATGACTATGTTGTTCCAATTCGCTATTTATTAGTTGATGGGATTATTGGAAGCACGCGAGCAGAAGATACTCAAATTCGAAAAGCAAAGATTTCAATCTAAAGTTAACTTGTAACAATTCCAACAAAGTAGATCAAAAGAAGAAATGGAGATCATCATTCAAAAGAGGTCAATATGGTAAATATCGTGAAAGTCAAAAGGATGACAATTGAAATTGAATCATTTGTTAAGGGTTGGTCAGATACCAAGGAAGGGTGGGTTAGAAACCAACTTTTGATGATGATCTATTGAAAAGAAAGAACATGGTAATTGGACTAACTAAAATTGGTCAAATTGAAAAGGTTTGTGAAAATAATATTTTTGTTAAAATGCATTTCTTTCATTTTCTAAGTCTTCATGGAGGGCGCATGCTCCTTTAGAACTTGTACGTACTAATATTTGGGGACCATCAAGAACCTTGTCTTGTAAGAGATATTTTATCTTTTTTGTTGATGATTATGTAAGAGAATGATGGAAGCTTATGGACATGCCTAAAAGAAGAGATTTGATCAGATTAAAGTGTGTGTATACAAAAATTCAATAAAGATGGAAGTATTCAAAAGTATAATGCTTTCTTGGTAGTAAAAGTTACCCATAACAACCTGGAGTTGATTTAATGAAACATATACTCAAGTTGTTCGTATAGAGACTACTAGAATTGTTTTAGCCATGGCTGTCCAATTGGAATTAGAAGTTTTCAGCTTAATGTGAAGTTTGCATTTTTGAATGATGATTTATAAGAAGAGGTATAAGCAAACTTGTTCAAAGCTAAGAAGACAAAGTATATCACCTTAAAAAGGCACTATATGACTTTAAATAAGGTTCACGTGTATAGAATATGAAGATTGATTAATGTCTCTAACAAAACAATTTTTCCGTAAGGTAAAATGAGTTATCTCTTTATGCAAAGATAGATAATAATTCTGGCACTCTTGCGATATGTTTATATGTAGATGATATAATCTATACTGGAACAAATTCAAAGATGGTTGATGAATTCAGACATGTCATGATGCAAAATTTCGAGATGATTGACCTTGAGCGCATGAAATAATTTCATAGTATTGATGTAAGCAATTTCATCTCTCAAAAAAGATATATTGGAGGTTTGCTCAAAAAATTTTTTGTGGAGACTTACAAACCAATGTCTACTCCTTTGGCATTAAAGTAGAAGTTACATAACAATGGTGGAATAGATCCAAAATTCTTCAGAAGCCTAGTTGGGTCATTGATATATCTTACTAATGCTAGACTCGACATCTTACAAGGTGTATTAATGATTAAATGAAGTATATTTTATTTCAATTCTGCAAAAATAGTCGTGTGTTACTTTTAAGAAACAAAAAACTTTAGGATCAGATATAATAAAGCAGACGATAACAAGTTGGTAAGTTACAATGATAGTGATTGGGTTGAATCATTGGATGATTGGAAAAGCACACAAGGAGACTACTTGTTCGATTCAAAAGTAATATTTTAGAGTCCTAAAAAGCATAATACTGTTGCACTTTCTTCAAAAGAAACTGAGTACACAACAACTACAGCTGCAGCTTGTGAAGATGTATAGTTGAAAAGACTTCTTTCAAATATAAAGCAGAATTAAAAAATTCCTATATCAATTTACTGTGACAATATGTTTGTTACTGTAGTGATGAAATTTTTAATATACCTTTTCTAGAAATTTCATTACCTTTATAAATAGGCATGATCTATCAATGAAGTAGCTGTGAATCTCTCAATCTATTTTCATCCTAATTGTCCACGATCTTCCGCTAGTGCCAACACTTTCTTCCTTCAGGAGCTATTGACACATTACAACATACCCAAACCAAGCTTTGCCAATGGCAGACAAAGTAGCTCTCAAGATAAAACATAGCCCTATGAAGAGTTTCTGCCACTTAGCTTTACCAGTGACGGTGTTGCTGATGCTGGTCGTGGGCACAAACGAACAGCACTCTTGCATGACTGCCGCGAGTGGTGTTGTTAACCCATTGAATATTAACAGAAGCTACAACGAGGTGGTCTCCATAGCTGAGTCCGCCTTGGCGTCGGAGTTTACGATGGATTCCGAGATTACCAGAATGCTTGCCGAGTTTGTCTCAGGAAGATCCTAGGAGTCCATCACAGATAAAGGACCTACGTATAACTGTAAAAGCCCATCATTAACATAAACTTACCCATAGCCCACCCCATACTATTAAACGCGTATAAAAACTATCAGCTGCAAAAATAGAGATAGACCAACGATTACCACCTTCTCTCTCCTTCTTTCTGTTCATTTTCCAGTTGATAAGTGTGTCTAAAAAGTAAAAACACCTCTTTCATCTGCATATAACACTTCTCTCGTAGGTTTCATCATCGTGCTTGTTTTGCACAAAAATAGGAGGAAGTTATGGAGGTTAACAACCTCAAAATTTATTACACTCGGTAAAAATTTCAGCAGCTCTATTACGTTTTTTTAAATAATTTTGATCGTCCTGTACCAGTTTATATAGTTAGATTGTATGTTATGATTGTTTAGGACAATAATTAAAGTTGCATGAAGGATAAAAATGGAGAAAATGTGCTTAAAAATAATAAAAAGAAGTGGAAATATGGGAAGAGGAGAGGAGAAAAAAATGTCATTTTCTTTTAAATTTAAATTGCATGTAAGGGTAAAATAGGAAATGCAAATAGTGAAGGATAAATCTGAAATTTATTTTTGAGAAGGGCATTTATGTTATTAATTGAAATGATTCAGGGTAAATAAGACTTTTAAGTGGTTAAGAGTATTTTAGTAATTATGATGGTTAGGTTAGTAAGGATATTATTTTTGTAAGAGTTAATTATAGCAAAAATCTCAAACTTTTGTCAAATTTTCAATTATAGCCTTAACTTTAAAAAGTAATAATAAAATACTCAAACTTTCAATTTTTTTAATTCTAGTCCGAACTTCAAAAAGTAGCAATAAAATACTCAAATTTTCAATTTTTCGATTATAGCCCGATGTTAGTGTTTCCGTTAAGTTTGTTGACGTGACTTGCTACGTGTTTCAGAAACCTTAACTATTAATACACCTTAGTCAAAATTAACATAATAAATAAAGATTAATGAAACGAAATCATTTAATCACATAATTAAAATGACGTTGTTGTTTAAAAATGACTTAAATCAGATTACGTAGCCCCAATAACCTTACGCTTTGATTTTAGTTTTTTCCTTCGTTTTCAGTTTGTTTTCTTGACGTCCTCAACCTTCAATTTTCAGATTACGCAGCTCTGACGCTGTAACATCCCATTATTCCATGTTAAGAGTTAGAACCCTAGAATACTGTACACAAGAGATATTGAGAAGTTAGAAAGTGCATTTCATGCTCATGCATAATATGGCATACACACACACATGTGAATATTGGTTTTTTAATATTAAAATGATTGTACATTCATTCATTGACATTTTCAGGTATAATTGAATTATAAAAGTGATTATATTTAGAATTATAGATTATATGTGTTAAAAATTGATTTGGAGGCTATATTTTTTTGACTTAGAACTTTTGGTGAAATTTTGGGAATATTATGAAATTATGTGTATTTTGGACTAGGAAAAATGTCAAGTGGTAAGACAATTGATAAATAGCAATAGTGGTTATGTTGGTCACGCTGGGCCCAGGCCCAGGTCCAGGGGTCGACGGCCCATTCATAGGTGATAATCTCCCATGCATACGTAAAGACCTACGTAAAGACCTAAACCTAGCAGCTATTCCATATATAAGGTACTATTTCGCCAGAATACAGGTACGACATTAGAACCCTGATTTTCTCTGCTCTTTGCTACCAAAAACCCACTCAAAAGACTAACTTGAGCGTCGGAGGGGCCTGCCGGCTATCAACCCCCGGCGTGCCTTCTGTTGTTTTGTAGGTATTCAACAGCCAAAGTCACTCAGAATCATGGACCCAAACAGCAACGTCCAACCCCACCAGAATCAGACTGAACCACACTGTTATTTCTGCGCCACACACGAAGCACAAACCAATAATCTTGTATTGTCTAAAGCAAGCAAGAAGAGCGCTCTTCTGCGACGCTTTAACCAATTTAAGGAGTCTGTTTGACGATTCCATGTTTGTCAATCCAAACTCGGACCCTGTCGCAGCGGTAATCCATTGTCACCATCATTCCTTCCTTCACAATCGACACACTTTCAATTTTCGGGTTCTCTTTAGCGATAATTTTCACTGCCACTTCACCGTTTATACCCACCAATTCAGGCCATGAGCTCTTTCCACCTGTAATTAACAATTAACAACCAAGAATTGATGACACACAAGATATTATATTAGAAATTGATGAACCAGGCCAAGAATGCTCACCGGGGCAAGCTTCCTCCATGTTGTTTCTTGTCTTGTATTTGTGCTACTCTACTCTCTTAATTGTGGGGTGGAAGCAAATAGGAGGTGCAAATTTATACACAAGCCAATTGGATAGAACAGGAAATTTTCAATTAAAAAATGGTTTCATCTTATTGACAAATTGATATTTTACACGTTGACTTTCATGATTTAAGCCGACATCTTTGAACTTTTCATGAATAGTAGTTTTCTTTCTTCCATTACGCGCATTCCATTGTAGCTAGTTACTGCTACAAAGTGAGGAACTCTTAATCTGTTTTAATTTGGTGATTGTGTTCTCAACTTAAAACAACCTCTCCCTGTTTAAGGGCAAGCCTGCATACTATCAAAACAACCTCTCCCTGTTTCAAACCTTGCATTGATGCGGGATGATGAATTTGATTATTTTATTCTATATTAAATTTTACCAAAGTGCGAGAATTGAAGCGTTAAACTATGTTCAATGAAATTTCTTCACACTATTAGACGCATGAAGAATTTTTTTGGTTATAAATAAAATTTGCACATTGTGCAGACATGAAAGCTAAAAACATAAATGTAATATTAGCTAAACAGGATTAACAACAAATTGTACAACTTAACTTCTGGCTATTATAATTAATTTTCAGTAACTAAAATTGACATTTTATAAAGAAATGTAAATTTCAATTTCTTTATAAAATGAAAATGTTTACTATATGAAAATGAAAATTGATAATTTTATTTATTTTACTATGAAAGTGAAAATGTTTCATTTTATCCTTCTTCTTAGTATAAATCTTATAATAAGTATATTATTATTGTGGAACAAAGATGGGTAGGTATCATAGTCATACCCTGAAGGATAACTTCTAACGTGAGACAATTAAATAATTGAGTGTGAATGAAAGAATAAATAACGTCAACCACCTAGTTTCTAATTCATGTCTCGCAGATATAATGCTACTTCCATTCCTTTTGTTTTTTACTTTTTGCTTTCCTTATGACTCTGATATATACTTGAGATAGTATATAATAAAGTAAAAGGCTAAATCCAGTTTGTTGTAGGTGGCCTCGTTGACATTTAGCGCAAAATACAGTCAATAATTTACCTAAACAGAAAAGAGCACACGCTCATTCGCAAATAATAAGAATGTCAAAAAGTACTTGAGATTTGCTGGTGAGATTGGCGACTTTATGACAGACAGCGACATGGTCTCTATGCTTCTTATCACAAATCAATCTCAAAAATAAATAACAAAAACTTTATAAAATTGAAAATACATAGTATATAAATAAAAAAAGCTAAATATCGACTTATATGGCTTTACATATTTAAGTAATCTCATCTATTCTTTTTCAATCTCCTGAATTATTTAAATAAGTTCTTTGCCCGATGACTACTTATTTTTATTTATCTTTTAACAAATAAAATTCTTAATAAAATAAATAAATTTTATATTTAGGTATACTTGCTTAACTAATCTTATATGAAAATTTAAATAAATCTATTAGTCACAATTTAATAAGAAAAGAAAATTTGAATTATGCAGATGAATATCATTTTTTAATAAATTTACTAAATTTAAAATTATTTAATTAGGTCAATTAGCCGAGATCATTTTAGTATATGTATTTAATCAATAATATTTAAGAAAATATGAAAAAGGAATTAGTTCAGAGAAATATTCAATTCACAAACATGGGAGTGATTAAATAACAATTTTTTTAAAGATTGCTAGATTTTATTTTGTATATTCACTTATTTTAGTGAATTACTTTTCTTGTGGAATCCCTCAGTTAAAATATGTCTTCGAAGAAGAAAAAAGAAGTAAGAATAGAATTTAAAAAACAGGAAAAAAAGAGAAAATGGACAATAATATGAAGTACTAATACCATCGCAATTACAGATACACGAGATCATTGCATGTTGAAAACTTGCAAGTGGAAAGCAGCTAGCACATGTGCTGAGGGGGGTGGAGTAAGGATATATTCGCAAACAACATTACATATATATACACGAGATATTGTTGATACTAATTTAACAGTTGGTATCCAAGAAACATAGAATATGTGTTTGTCCTACGGATTCTGAGGTTGTGATCAGTTCGCACCAGGTGGGACAGGTATATATGTGGTTGGATTAGGAACAGGTTTTGTATCTGATGATTTTTTCTGAACTACATGCATTTTCTTCAGAACCATGGTGCTCCCTGAACTTGGCTTATAGGGAGGATCGAAAACCCTGGTGGGTGAGATAGGTGAAGCTGCGGTGAGAATCAAGAATATTACAATCATGGCTTGAAAGAGGGTTTTCATATTTCTGATCAATACAAAAGAGGGAAGGATTAGACGTTAGAGAATACTAGCTAGAAGGGAGGAAGTATGTGACATTGGCTGCCATATGCGGCGGTTTAAATAGACCAAAAAGTTGGCTTCTTGAATATAAGGAGGAAATTGCTTCATAAATTCTTGGAAAGAAGGGATTATATATATATGTTACATTGGCTTGTCAATGAAGGAAACTTTAAGAATTGCATCATATGAAAATTTAAACATTTAGGTGTGCGTATGTAATTTACCTTAATCTATTTTGTCTTCTCTTTTCTAAATCAAAAGATTGAAAATTACACTGATCGAGACTTGATCTTCAGTAAAATAAATATGTTATAATCTTATTCTAGTATTACTAATTAAATATTAGGTAATAATATCATTCTGTTATTGGAAATTAAAGATTAGGTGGTATTTCGTCAATACTGTACGTGCTTTGTGATCATATTTTCATCAATTCGAACGGGGACAGAGATTAAACTTGTCAATAATTTAGTCTAAAGAAAAGAGGCATATAAGTTTAATGTAACCTTCCCCTCAAATGAATTTTAAACTCGAGCGGATGCACATAGCGATATACATAACGAATCCGGCTAGCTAGTAAAGTTAAATTTGACATCTCACCAAGTCAAAACATGAGGAAGGTTGCAGAATTTTGAATACTATAAGAAGAAGAAAAACAAATTGTCGGCTTAAAGCAGCTAAAAGACAAAATGGAGCTCCGGCAGGGGTAGAACATTTCCCACGACCAGCCCCCTCCCACACGCAGACGTCCCCCACCACAGAACCGACTTTTCCTCTCTCTACGCCTGAAATATGTAAGACAAATTCTTATATTTTACCTAACCAATGATCTCAATTCTCAAAAAACTTATTACTCTTTTCAATAGTAATTACAACTTTTAAAAATAGCAATTAATTAAACTTATTTCTCGATATGCATACATCACTATGGTTAATATGTATGATCAAATTGGGTCTAATTTCATCCCAAAGGGTATATATTCCAAGAGAAATTAACAAAATTTGTAGGACTTGTTAGGTTCTTACTCTTATAAAAAAAGGAAATTGAAGACGCAATTTTGTGAAGACAATAAGTTCATTAGTGAAAACCCAAGTGAAAGGCCAGAGAGTCGACTAAAGTGAAGGAAATTCATATACACTTGTGTTGAATTATGTGGAAATTAAGTCAGTTGTCGGCATGTCTTTTAAGTAAGTGGACAAAGGATATTCTATGCCCATCCCGCGTAGACGTGCGGTACTGTGGTGTCCATCTGTTATAAGATTTTCCTTGTGTTTTCGTTCATCACTTGCATTTTATTTAACCAAGATATATAAAGTCAAAACCTAAATTGTACTAATATTTATTTAAACTAAATATGAAGACACTAATTTGCAGCATTATAACCCTACGGCTGCATGGCGTATGAAGACTTTCAAGGCCACCACCAGATGACCACAAACGGATATGTACTGGGATTTGCGTAAGCATTGTTTCAGGTTCCTCCACAACCACAAATGGCCGAAATCAGCTCCTGTTAGATTTGTGTAACCACAAATGGGTACATTTTTACTCATATAGTAATTGTACCCGGCCAGTAGAATTTAAGACTTAGTAATTACCGTGGATTTTACTTTCAAGATTGCAACTACTGTATGTATATCCTTTTTCACTTCTCTCAAGCGGAAAAGTCAACTCTGTCTTCCTTGTTTAACTGTTGATCTTTTTCTCTCAATTAGATGGATGCTTTCTAATAATAAAACCTTTTAAAAGTAAAAAAGTTAGAATTAATGCTCCTTTATGTAAAATATGATAATAAACTTTTAAATCGCGTTAAACTCTCAACATTTCCGCGTAAAACTTTCTTAGTGCCGTATATATCCTCGTTGAATTCTAAATCTTAAGTTTGAGCTGTTCTCCGTGTTTTGCCTCTAATGTTTCCTTGGCTTTTAACTTTTTATAAATTGCAAAACCCTCTTTTCCATCCTGTTTCAGTTTTTTCCCCAGAAAGTGCTATCTGCCTGAAAAAAAAAATATAGTGAGGAATTGTAGTTAGCTATAATTAATTCAGCACCTCTTTACTACAACATAAGGGACTTTTAGCCACAAAAACCTCTTCACTACATGGAAAGGACTTTTAATGACGATTTATTTTGTCTCTAAAAGTTAAATTTTAGTGACCATTTATAACTTTTAGTGAAGAAATAAATCATCACTAAAAGTCCCTTCTGTTGTAGTCTATTAGCGACGATTTTTATTCTTCACCGAAAACGTAGCTAAATTTTTGTAACATAAAACTATAGGCGATGTTTTTCTTAGTCTTTGCTAATATTATTTTCCTAAACTTTATTTTCATAGTGAAAAAGTATAGGCGACACTTTAAAAAATCGTCCCCAATACGTTTTTGCTACACTTACTTTTCATAGTTAAAAATAATTTGCTACGTTTTGTAAAATGAAGTGAAATTTTAATATAAATTTTACCTAAATGTTATGCCATGTTTATTATCATTATTCGTGACATTTTTAATCCATATTATTGTATATAATATTTAGATTTTTTTGTTGTTAATTTATTATTGTTTATCTACAACTGAAGTAGAAGACATTGCAGCAACTAGTTTTGCTACATAGGCAATATGGCTAAGAAGAATGCTTGAAGTACTACATCAAAAGCAAGATGCTCCAACAGAATTATTCTATGATAATAAGTCCATAATAGCATTATGCAAAAATCTAGGTTTTCATGGACTATCCAAGCACATAGACATTCAGTTTTACAAAATTCGCGAGCTAGTAACTGAAGAGAAAGTAGTGATTAATTATTGTCACACTAAAGAATAAGTTGCAGTTATTTTTTCTAAGCCACTGAAGTTTAATTTGTTTAACAAACTGAAGAAATTGTTAGGGATGATAAATTTCTACCAGCTTGATTTAAGAGAGACAATATCAATAAATAAATCAAATTAGCTGTGAATGGAAAGGAGATAACAACATGCATGTTCATTAAATTGTAGCCGAAATCATGATGAGATAACTACATGCATTTTGTGTTTTGGGATTAAATTAGTTCTACTATTCTCGTCTCCCTATCTCACTCTCACTCTCGCGTGCATGTGCACCCGCGCGTATGTGTGCGTGATTTGATATCAACTCTATTATATGTTTTTATTTGGTTATTTTATTGTATGTTAAATTTTACGAAAGTTCAAGAATTGAAGAATTAAAGTATGTTCGATGAAATTTCACCACACTATCAAAGCATTAACCTTGCATTTTCTCAATTACAAGTCAACCGTATATGTGTCACCGAGTCCATGCTTTGAAATGCGTGTTCAGGTCTCTACCAAAGAGATACCCCGGTGAAGAAGATGTAAAACTTCAATGGCAGCAGTAGTCGACAAAGCTAGCTACTTTACTCACTGACTTGCTGAGCCGAGCACATACCACGATCAACCTTAAGCCACGTTCTAGAAGATTACAGACTAGTCCACTAAAAAAGTTAAAAGAAAAAGCTGTGTAATTTACCCAATTGCGCACATTCTATCAGGATTGAGGGTGCCCTAAGTCGACAAAACACTAGTATTTGTTCTATCGTTGGGGGTCCATGGTTTTAAATTGTTATGTTGTAATTGGTTTCCTAGGCCGAAAGAAATTGATTACAGTCACGTACCACATCAAACGACCGTCGCTTTTACCAGGCACAACCAGCAAATCGAAGCATACCCACCCTTTTACTTGATTATGATAAAATGTCATTTATGGGCTAGTAAGAAATGATTTGTAGATTATTTAAGAACACTAAATAATCCACAAATCATGTATCTTAAATAAATTATTCAATAAATTAAGAGATAGAGTGACTTGAAAAATTATTAGTGACAATTAAATTCTTAATCACTTTGTAAATAATGTGTACTTAACATCCTAGTCCAAACTAATATGTTAAATTTAAGTAAGTCAAAGTCTAATCAATTTAAAAGTAAAGCAACATCATTTTAGTCCATCAATTTTTAAATTATTCAAGAAATATTATTATTTTATTAATAATATTTGTATTTGAATCCGTTTAAATAATTTCAAATAAAATTAACTCTATTCAATTTATATTTAATTTAAATTTTGATTAATTTAAATTTAATTTATTAAATTTAGATTAGATTTAGCCCTATTTATCAATCCTAGCTAATTGTAGGATTAGAACCGTGGGATCGATGATAAGTTACCATCTGCAATTATATATATATATATATATTTATTTATTTATTTATTTATTTTGTGTGGTAATGGACTTGTTACAACAAACTCACATGTCTCATATATGCAGCATCCAAGAGTACGACTACGAACAAGAAGGAATCTATGAGTAGAAAGCAAAATTTATTAATAAGTGGAGAGACAAACCCCGCTATTATTCTAAAAAGAAAGATGCCGGTATTTTTGAAATCTAGGTTTTCTTGACTGTCTCCCTCTTTCTCTAGCAGTTGCATTGGAAATTGCTCACACAGTGGCGAAGATGCCTCTTCTTTTTGAAATCTAGATTTTCTCTAACAAAAAATGTTTTTAAATTTTTTTCTTTTTATGGAGGACACTCATTAAAGTAATCATAATTAATTTTCATTAACTAAAATTGACATTTTATAACGAAATATATTTTATTAAGTTAAAAGTCTGAATGGCGCACTAACATTTCTTAAATAATTTAGATAAAATATTATTGTCATATATATAATATTATATTAGGTTTATATTAATTTTTTATAACTGAATTGGTAATTTGATTTATATAACACCACAATTAAACAGTATAACTTACCAAATTTTGACATAATTTTAAACATAGTTTATTGATATTAATTAAAAATATGAATTGTATTTAATATTTCACAAAAGATTTTAATAAATTTATACCATTATTTTTGCTTTTCTGTATATTCAATATATAATAGATATTATTTTAAGAATATTATAATATAAATTAATATCAGATAAGAATTTACTTTTTTTTTAAATATTAAAGTAAAACGTCAACCACCAAGCTTCTACTTTATGGCTCGCGGATATAATGCTACTTTCCGTTCCTCTTTTTTTTTTAACCTTATGTACTCCTCAGCATAATAATTTCAAGTGATTCTGATACTTTAGATGATATATAATCAAGTAAAAGGCTAAATTCAGTTTGTAGTATATGCCCTCGTTGACAGTTAGCGCACGGTACTGTCATTCCTTTACCCAAAAAGGATAAAGCACTCACTCGTTTCGCAATTAAAAAGAAAGAATGTTCCTTTCAAAAAAAAAAAAAAGAAAGAATGTCAAAAAGTCGGATCCTTTAGGATTGTTGGTGAGATTGACGCTGACTTTTTTTTTTTTGGGTCAAAAAGATTGACGCTGACTTAGTAACGGACAGCGATATGCTTCTCGTCACAAATCAATCTTAAAAATAAATAACCAATATTTAATCTATAATTGTTAAGAAAACACGATAAAGGAATTAGTTCGGAGAAATATTTAATTTAAAAACATGAAAGCGATTAAATGACAATTTTTAAAAAAATTGCTTGATTTTAATTCGTATATTTATTATTTTAATGAATTATTTTTCTTGTGGAATCCCTCCATTGAAATATGTCCTCTAAGAAGAAAAAAAAAGTAAGAACAGAATTTTTAAAAAAATAAAAATATGAGAAAATGGACAGTGGAATAACATGAACGAAGTACTAATACCATCGCAATTACAGATACACGAGATCATTGCATGTTGAAAACTTACAAGTGGAAAGCAGCTAGCACATGTGCTGAGGGGGGTGGAGTAAGGATATATTCGCAAACAACATTACATATATATACACGAGATATTGTTGATACTAATTTAACAGTTGGTATCCAAGAAACATAGAATATGTGTTTGTCCTACGGATTCTGAGGTTGTGATCAGTTCGCACCAGGTGGGACAGGTATATATGTGGTTGGATTAGGAACAGGTTTTGTATCTGATGATTTTTTCTGAACTACATGCATTTTCTTCAGAACCATGGTGCTCCCTGAACTTGGCTTATAGGGAGGATCGAAAACCCTGGTGGGTGAGATAGGTGAAGCTGCGGTGAGAATCAAGAATATTACAATCATGGCTTGAAAGAGGGTTTTCATATTTCTGATCAATACAAAAGAGGGAAGGATTAGACGTTAGAGAATACTAGCTAGAAGGGAGGAAGTATGTGACATTGGCTGCCATATGCGGCGGTTTAAATAGACCAAAAAGTTGGCTTCTTGTATATAAGGAGGAAATTGCTTCATAAATTCTTGGAAAGAAGGGATTATGTTACATTGGCTTGTCAATGAAGGAAACTTTATAATTGCATCATATTGGATGTATATAATTGAAAATTTAAACATTTAGGTGCGCATATTAGTTTACCTCAATCTATTTTGTCTAATATTTTTTAAATAAAAAATTCAAAATTATATTTGGACTTGATCTTCAGTAAAACAAGTATGTTATAATCTTATTCTAGCATTGCTAATTAAATATTAGGTGGTAATATCATTTTGTCATTGGAAATTAAAGATTATGTGCTAATTATTCAATTATTTTTATTACGTGCATAGTCATATTTTCATCAATTTGCATGGGGATAGAGATTAAACTTATCAATAATTTAGTCTAAAGAAGAGAGCCGGCATATGCGTTTAATTAATGTAGTTTCAGAGAAAACTTCCTCTCATATGAAATTTAAACTCGAGCGGATGCAACTAGCTAGTAAAGTTAAATTTGATGTGTTACCAAATCAAAACATCACTAAGGTTGCAGAAATTTGAATACTATAAAAAGAAGAAAATAAAAAACTTGTCTGGTTAAATTAAAGCAGCTAAAAGGAAAAATGAAGTTGGCCTGGCACATGTAGACGATTCCCACGGCCATCCCACTCCACACGCAGGCGTCCTTATCTTCACCCACCACAGTCCATGCCTAAAATATATCTTTACCTCATCAATGATCTCAAACAACTTTAAATTATAACAGATAGAGAAAAGTTGTCTTGTAGTGACGCAAATAGATCTAAGAGAAGCGAAATTGTGGATCTCACTGGGGGCGAAATTGTGAGCCTCCAGGTTAGTTTGAATTGGAAAAAGAGAATTTGGATACCAAAACTACTCTTAAATAAGTTGAGTGATTAGTTTCTGAAATAATTAAGTTGTCAATAAATTCGCAGACTATCCCCAAATTTTCCTTCACGCAGGTAAATAAGAATCACAACTGTAAAATAATAAAAACACCGACGTTTGGTAACGCAGTTCGGCACACTTTGCCTACGTCTGCGGAGCCCTCACCCAGATTAAATTCTTTCACTGTAGTTCACAAAAATTACACAAGATTGATCTACCCCGTAAGACCCAATCTATGTAACCGGCCCACAACCTAACTACCCGTGAAAGATCTTCACACCCAATAACACGACCGACTCGTGTAAACCTTGTCAGAGGATTTTCCTAACTACTTTACTCAACCAAAGAAACAAATAAGGCTGGTAAAGATAAAACCCAATTGACCACTTTAAGAACTCTGAAAAATTCAGCAACACTTCAATTTCATGGACTGCTTGTTAGAGTTGAAATAATAAAGAGAGCTGCACCAAGACACCAACAATATCAAAAATCTATTATTTTTGATCAATAATAGATCAAAAACGATAGCAAAGAGTAGCAGCCCCTCAAGCTAAAATCACTGAAAAATCAAAAATCTGTTGTATAGTGAAAAGCTCATATATGCGCAGCACAACTTCCACTCACTTCTTGAAACACATAACTCCTACGACCATAGTGACACCCCAACATGTGCTAGGTTTTCCTTTTTGATAGATTCCCTTCCAAAACATGGATTATAGAGATTTTTTAAAATACAAACTCTGCATCCCAATTCCAAAACGCAATCTCCAACACAATCTCCAATTAGAGCACATCTTCAAGATTTATGAAAATTTTCATGTCCAATAAAAATGCCAAAAATAAAGATAGGATATATTTAAAATAAATCCTAACAATCTTCCCTTTTTTTGGCATTTTTGTCACAATTCTAACACTCCATATAAATAGTCATATTTGGACGTATAAAGATGAGATTCACAATGCTCCCCCTTCATCAAACATCAAGTTTCAAAGAACACCAATCATCCAGATTTCTCCCCCTTGAGACAAAAAGATGCCAAAAAGTAAAATGAATAGTCAAACATATACCTGAAATCTCCCCCTGAATGGAACATTCACCATAAATAACTGATGTCTACCTCTTGAGACAAAGCAGTATCAAGCCAAT
>JAOTBA010000009.1:13594427-13609902 GCA_025629845.1 Erythroxylum squamatum | reverse complement strand
TAAATTGAAGTGGGAACAGAAGAGAAGATTCATGAACTCACAAACAAAAAAACTCACCTTTATCAGTGGAGACGAAGACGAATGAAGCAGGAGAGCTGCGGACAAAAATAGAGTTTGTAATTTGTTTTAGGTTTCATCAGAGTCATTGAGGGAGGATATTTTTGACATTTCATGATGTTGTCCGTCGGACAAAAATTCTTGTACCACAGTTTTGGAAGGAATAAAAATTTATGTCTTTGTCCTCTAAAGACGGAACAAAAATGGGTGAGAACAACAAGCAAACAGGATGGAGGACAGAACTTTGCATCCTTGTCCACTGTCCTCACCCATGAGGACAGCAACCAAACGTAGGGTAAAAGATTCGAACACATCAATTATCCTGAATGAGCTACTCTCCTTCAGATTATGTAATACATCATTCATGTTGAATGTCACTTGGTCATCATTAATCCAAAGGATAAAGTTCTTTTCATGGACATCTACCAAAGATTTTTCGATGTTCATGGTATATCAAAAACTGGTGAATAATAGGGAGTGTTGGTGTTCTTTTCTTCATCCTCTTTCTTCATCTCTTGGTCTTCAATAAGGTGGGCTTCAGTTTGAGTTTACATTGGTCCTTCTAGCTCTCCCCCATTCTGAGGTGTGATAGCCTTATATTGCTCTCTTTGATGTATTTCCATACTACTTAGAGAGTCTTCCACACTTCTATTACAAAGTTCATGAGAAAGTTGTCTCACTCAAATCTCTAGGTTGTGAATAGACGAGGCATGATTTTCTGTTACTTGCTTAATTTTCTCTTCTAGTCTCTTCTGGCCCTCTTCCATGTTCATGAGCTTATCCAGGATCTTGTCCAATTTAGAATCCTATGAACTGGACTCATCTTGCTGAAGTCCTGATAGGTCTTGATGTCCTAAGTGCGTCCTTACATTATTAGACC
Organism: Erythroxylum squamatum; assembly: GCA_025629845.1. NCBI lineage: Eukaryota > Viridiplantae > Streptophyta > Magnoliopsida > Malpighiales > Erythroxylaceae > Erythroxylum > Erythroxylum squamatum. The sequence continues at coordinate 13,608,965 of JAOTBA010000009.1, read as the reverse complement.
AGTAGAAATTTGGGCGGTTCTGCCACTCCGGAGTGTACATGTTCCAATAAAAATCATTACTTCCCTAACCATACTGTGCCTCATTGTAGTTCGTAAAAGTTCCTTGCTCCCTATAATATCTATTTTCCATCATTTTCCTTTCCATTTCTTCCTGATATCTAACTTTTCAGATGTCTCATTCTCACTCTAAGATGTCTTAATGTGTCTCTACATTACACCCCAAACTTTTTTTTAAAACACAAGATAGTGAAAAAGCCTTAGACTAAATAATTAAACTAATCGCCTACCTTGCAACGGCACCAAAAACTTGATCAATTATTTGATGTGTAAGTTTTAATAAATACCCTCAATAATTCGGAAGCGCACGGTTCGTTCATGTAGTACCTAAGATGTCGATCCCACGAGAAGGGATAATCTAATCCTAAAATCTAAGGCCAAAATAAATCGCAGAAAATAAAAATATAATGAAACTAAAATGAGAATTCAATTCAATCAAATGAAATCAAATTAAGAATCAATCACGAAAATATTAATAATTCAGCAATTGCAACACACACCCAAGAATCAACATAAGGGAATTATCAATTGAGAGAAAGGGAATTTTATCTATCCTTAAAGCTAACCTAATCGACTATGAATTACTGGATTATTGGTGCTAGATGATCCTAGGGTTGATTACTCTCTCTCGAGTTATAACCATTAACCCTAAATCATAAACCCTGATCAGATTATGGAAATTGCAATCTCTCGATTAATAATATATCCAAAACCCTAATTAGTTCTGAAATTGTCTAATAAACTATCAGAAACATATGCAAGATCTCTCTTCGCACAATTTACCGATTTCATTTAATTCTTCTTTTATTAAATCACCTAACTCTTATTAGCCCAATTTAATTATTTTTCATTCGATTCACCCTCTCAGTTTATTATCGAATTATGCACGTCTAGAATTAAACTACAACAAATCCAATAACAAATAAACAATCAAATTTCATTAATTCAAATACAACTCCAAAGGTGAGTATAGAACATCTCAACATTCAAAATCCTATCATTGAATTGTTACTCCCAATTCTATACAATAATAAAAATGGAAAATAAACAGGAAATACGATATGAATAGATGATGGAGGCAGTGACGTCTAGAAACTCCTTATCTGGGAAATACAATTGTGGGCCATATCCTGGGCTTCTGTCACGATCGTGGGCCAACTATAGTGCCTCTGTCACAATCGTGGCTTGTTGTGCTACGATCGTAGGCCGTTGTTTCAACCCGAATGTCTTCGAAACTTCTTCGTTCTTCGATGTTGACCCTAAAACACTGACAAATACATCAAGGTACCTTAAAAACATAATTTTTTTTTTGAAACATTAAAAACATAATATTTAAGCTCAAAGATTTGTACTATCCCATAAAAAACACTTAAACACAAATAATTAACAAACTAGCACAATTCTAACTTAAACATATACTAAACGATTGAATTAACAATTAAATACATATTAAACTAAGCCATAAAACATGATGCATTTTACACTTATCATTGGTCTAAATATTTGATTTCATTGTCATCAACAATTTTAGTGGGTTTAAAATTTTCACCAGAGATAAAGCTAAAGAAGATGGCCTTTCATACCTTGCGACTACAAATCGTAGTTAGTCTCATCAAAAATAATATTGATGGGTTACAAGAAAAATTGAAAAGAGTGTTTGAAATTTTCGGAAGCCATTAAGGTGGAGAAAAAGAACAAAGTAGGACAATAAATTAAAAATTGATTTGGAACTTAAAGATAGAGGCAGATTGTGGAGAAACTAACTATAAAATTGAGTTTTAGAGGTCCAAAAATCTTAGGAACCAGTTTAAGAATACAAAGTACTGGTCTAGATAACATTGAACCTAGTTCGTCAAGGAAATCAAACTGGTTCAACCTAAGGGAGCTTACCAGATAGAGCATCGATGTTAAACCGACATGTGAGAGCACATTTGGCAGCCAATCTAATTCTGACTAGTGGAATCTGAATCATTTAAAGAAGAAAATCACAAAGGTGGTCTCAAATTAGTGTTTGAGAGTCAGGAAAGAGACATAAAAACTTGACCAGTAAAGGAGAGACAAGAATAGAGTAGACCAACCAAAAGATAATTGCAAAACTAAGAGCTTAAGAAATTAATGAGGCTTTTTTACCATATTAGCATAGACAAAAATCTTATAGGACTCCGATATCATATTAGCATGAACCAAAATTTAATGACGCTCTGATACTATATTAGAATAAACCAAATTTTAATGGATCTCTAATACCATATTAGTAAAGATAAGATTTTTAAAAAAAAAAGTATACCTATATTGTGTGTATGAAATAAAGAGTGAAAGTTTTGGATATAGTATACAATAAATCAACATGAAAAGAAGGAAAATATTGCAACATAATTACATAATATTTCAAGGCATAATTATAGAAATTATTGCAGAATATTATAACTATTGCAGAATATTTTTGTTTATGCTAATAATGTATCAGAGCTTCATTCAATTTTCATTTCTCTTTGCTCAACCTCTTGTTTGCAATTATGTTTTGGTTGGTCTGTTCTATTCTTGTCTCTCCTTTACTGTTCGAGTTTCTACGTCCCTTTCCAGACTCTCAAACAACAATTTGAGACCATCATCGCGTTTTTCATCTTCAGACGATTCAAATTCCACTTGTCAGAATCTGATTGGCTGCCAAACGCACTCTCACGCGTCGATGAATCCAGATCCTCTGTTCAATATTATGGTATCTTATTCTGTCCAATAAATCTCAGCCATTTATTTGTGTGGGTCTCGTGTGGGTCCCGCGTGGATCCCACAAAATAAATGGTTGAGATTTCGTAAGACAGAATAAGACAAAGTAATATTGGACAGAGGATCTGGACTCTTCGTCGATCTAACGTTGCGGCTCTGTCTGGTCAGCTTCTTTGTATATTCAGCGGTTAGTCCTCTAAGACGTACCATAGCCGTAGGTGAAACCATCGTTTTATTGTAATTGCAGAATGAAACAAAGTTGATATGGCCATTATAATTTTCTTTTGAGGGTTAATTAATTACTGACAATAAGTTCAACATCGTTTGTTGTTATCCAATACATTATAAAGTCAACTGAATTAAGTCAAATTCCTCGTTATTAGTCCGTCTCTTACGTGAACTTGTACATTCGAGTATCTATTAATATGCGTCGCTGGTCACGCCAATCGATTATGAAGCTCATAGTTGTAGCGTAGGAAAGAAAAAAATAAAAGAAGGATCGTATAGATCACAGCATATAGGTATAATATGATACGTAAAGCAATATCTGGTTTTTTTCTTTATAGTGGGAAACTTAAGAGTAAGATCAAGCCATCTTTTGCCATATTTTTGACAATTACTCTGGCCTTTACTTTTAAACATTTGAGTTTTGACTATTTAAGTGAAAAAGAATGTGAAAGGAATGTACAGACGTTACCAAGTCCAGCCATTTCAGTAATTATGTAAACTTGGAATTTGGAAAAGAAACATCAAGTCAAAAACCAAATGACGTTTTCAAGATTATCTTGGTGGATAGATTCAAAGCTCTTAGAGGAAAAAGGTCTTTACAGTTAGCACTCTGCGTCGACAAAAGCATTACAGATACTAATTTTGTGTTTGACAAATCCAAGTATGAAGAACAACTATGCTCTTCCACTGCCAGACAAAACAAAAACAAAATGTTATACAGTCTGACAGGATTAGGGTCTTGTGATTAGTAACACGTGAACTTTGATCCATTCATGTCGAACTAATTGGCTTTTTCACGAGTTCGGTGCTCGCTTCAACTTTTATAAAGCTTTTCCTTAAAGAATTTGGGTCAACATATTCATATTTTATTTATTTTCTTCTGGGATTGTGTGAGGACCTTGGGAGTAGAGGAGACCTTTGTCAATCATCATGCTCAACTCGTCGATCTTATCTCGAGACAGTGGCTTCGTCAAGGACAAGGATGGTGGGAGTGGTACCAACGTCACAGCAGCTAATAGACTTTTAATCTGATTCGACATTAGAAGACGACGAGAGATTTCATTTTATGGATTGGATCTTGACGACAACATTAAGGATTAAAAGAAGAAAACCTACAATATTTCACAAGTGAGGGGGGCGTCAAATATTTATGCTGGAAAAAAGAAATGAGGTGAAAGAGTTTATAAGCATATAAAAAATATTAATCAATTCCTAATTAGTTAGTTTTGAACTTGTGATTTTCTTAAACTTAAATTAGTGTTGTTAAATCAGTGTAGACTTAGTCATTACAAGTAAGATATTTAAAAAAAATGTTTATGTTATTACATGTGTAAGTGAGGTGAATTAATTATCTCTATAATATTTTGAAGTATTGATAAAATCCAAAGTTTGGAGAAATTGTTTAATGCTTATAAAAGTAATCATATTTAATGTTTAGATCTTATTAAGGTTAAGATGAGTTTATTATAATATAGAGTCCAATATTTAGTCAAAACTTAACATTATTTAGTGTTATAACCATAACTTTTGATAAGGATATTAAGTTGCAATTGTTAACTTATGCCTTTGTAGCCAATCAATTGGATGCAAATTAATATATGAAATTATTTTAATTAATGAAAAGGCTTTATTTATCTTTATGTATTAATTTAATTAATATTTTATGTTTTCATACTAAAGGTAAAATCTTTGGGATAATTATTATGTAATTGAAATTATGATGAGATCATAATTATAAGATTCAATTTACACTAATGTATTATTCCTAAATGTTCCTAATTGTAGTTTCATTAAGACGGGATATTGTTGGAACGGTAAAACTAGCACACATTATGTTTCTTTCTTATAAAGAGAGTAATTGATCTCATAAATTAAAGTATGGAGATATTTAAACTAATGTGTGGGTAATTATTAGAGAATAAGTCACTGAACTGACCCGATTATGAGAATTCCAAATGAAATATTACTTATGTGTCTGTGGATTATCTCATAATGATGGTTGTATAATTGATCCTTAGACTTGAGATTATCGATGTATCTCGTATGGGAATTAATGTATTTGATATTACTTATGAATTGTCCTAGGATAATTCAGTCGATAGTAACTAGATACAAATATGAATGATATGAAGATAGTTGAGTAAGTCAATATAGGATTCATCACTCTAAAGTAATTAGAGAGAATATTCTACTGTTCTTGATTGGTAATAATTTATAAAATTATCTGGCTAAAGTGAATTGATATTTGAAAAGGCATTTTTTCAAATTTCAATTATAAATCAATCACTAATTAGTAAGAACGAACATAATTTGACCAAAAAAAGTAGACATTATATTCATACTTTGTCCAATTAGAATATTAAATGACGAAATGATTAAATTATTCACCATAGTGATGCATAGACAGGTTAAGTCATTCACTTTGATATTCTTAATATTTGGGTAATTATGACATGTTGATAGACGTCAATCATAATTTATGATTATGAATTGTTTAACTGGAGAATGAAAGATATATAAAAAGAAGTTTTAATTTATCTAATTCTAATTGTGAATTAGAAGAGTAATTTATAATTATTTTCAATTTATTAGGTACCTAATGGGTCACACATCAAAGAGTAATTTGTGAAAAAAAATTCAATTTAATTAAGTTGGACTTAATTATAAAGTTTGAGAAACTTGGGGATCAAATATGAGATATTTGATTTTATTAAAATTAAATTAATTAGAATTTGATTTGATTTTAATTATAATTATAATTATAATTAAAGAAATTTAATTTTAATTAAAGACCTAAGGATTTTTCTATTTAAATAAAGGAAGAACATTAAGATGCTAGCATTTTTGTCTTCTTCCTCTCAAATCAGTCTTGAAAATTACTCTGTAGATACTATCAGAGGCTGGACAATTGAACAGCTCGTAATTGATTAATCGAAAAGGTTTCAAAGGTTTTTTATCAGGAAGACAAACAAGGTACAATTTCTAATTCGTTTTTTCATTTTATACAAGTTTATTCAATTATCGGGATCCGCTCGGAATCTGTAAAATGTTTTTTTTTTCTGTTGTGTCCGTGATTTGTTCATGGTTGGATTTCAACAGCAATGACTCGAGAAGATGTAAAAATTTCATAAAAAAATATCTATCATTTCATAAGAAGATATCAAGGATTGTATTGACCCTAAATAGGAGAATTTAGTGGAAAAAGCTTCATTTTTTATCAACTTCGAATATTATGTCATATTTTTATCATAACTTTTTATAAGAATATTTAATTAAAGTTATTTAACAGGCTATAATAATCTAAGAGAATTTTCAAGAAGTCTCCTGAAGATAATAAGAGCTGATTTTGGCTAGCTGAACCCCCAAACAACAATTGCATTGGTTAGTCTAGCTCCCAACTGAACTTTAACTAAATGATTGCATAAGATTTTACATAAAAGCAATCCGCTAGCTAAATGTTGAGGTTGACTAACCAAACTCTTCAGCATGAAGTTTTATAAACTAATTTTGTTACTATTTGTCGATAATTTTACACAAACTAAAAGGAAGACCCGTATCTAAGAGAAAAGTCAACTAGAAATACGATATGGACCTTAGAAAGGGTAGTTTTAGTGACATTTAACATCAAGGATAGTAAGTTTAGTAGCATTAATTCAATTTCTATATATAAGAAAGAAAGGATTTAACGTACATTCTGTACGGTTGACAAGTAGCATACGTTCAATTGTGCTTTCTATGCTATGTGATGAGTTGATTAATTTATTGTTACTGATTGCTGATTTGTATGATTTATTTTGTTATACATGAATATCAATTCATTGAGATTAGGTTAGTTTTATTAAAATCCTAAATAAGGGTTATGATAAAAATTAGCTTTAATTTTAAGGAAATTGGGAATTTCTAAAAATGATTATGAGTGTGAATGAGATGATAATTGACATACAGTCTCAGTTACGAGTGCAGTGAATGTTTTGAATGTTAATTATAAAGACACTATAATTAAATGTGTACTTGTCTGCAAGTTATATATAAGTGTCTTGTATGTGATTGGTACATGTTGTGAATGTTGGATATATGTCATGATTGTTTCAAGGCCTATTACAGGTGTATAAATGTGATTTATTTGTGATACGACCAGTATAGTATGAGGATTGGTCTACTTCGAACTCCAAAGTTAAATTAGGGTTAAAAGCAATTTGTTGTCTTTAAAAAATTTGGGGCCAAACTGAGATATAAACTAATTTATTTTTTCAGACAAATATCTGGATCCAAATTGGAATAAAAATCAATTCATTGATCGAGGCCATATCTAGTGCTTACCTTAGGTACGTAAATAGGGCATTGTGTGATTGTTTTTACGACCATTGGCTATTGCATATGACAGTACTTGATATGGTATTGATATTTGATAATGCATGATTTTTTTTCTTAAAAAATTCTCGAAGATTATATAGTGCCATATAGGGATAATTGATAAGGTTTTTCTCATATAATGGATGAGGAGCAGGGTTCGTAACTGATTTTATTTATCTTTTTGCCTGTTGATGTATGCTACTATATTGTAATGATTTCAAATCAGGAACTGAAGAGGAGTTTAAAAACATAGGCAGAGTGCAACTGCATTCTTCATAAAGTTGAATCATTAAGAGTCTTTAAATGGAGAGAGATTCACATTAGTCATTATTGAGGTTATTCAGTATTATTGTTAGAATTTATATGCTAAAATTTTGGATAATTGATTTACAAGTTATTTTTAAGATGTAGTTTATTAAGTTATTCTATTGAGGGTAAAAGATATAAACCTCCCCTATAGTTTACGAAATTCTAAAAAACCTCTGTGATCTTTAAAATGTTTGAAAAATCTTCTTCTGGTTTTCACGTTTTTTATTTAAAAAAACCTCTTCTTTTAAGCTTTGAATAAAAATCATAACAAAACATATGTTGTATGAACATCAGCTATGGACTAATCAAATATTATTTATATGATGATTCAATATAACTTTTAAACTTGAATCAAGATAATTAAATCTGACACAAACAAATAATTTATTATAATTATCTTTAGTTATTTTTTTAAGTTGAATTTAATTTATTTTAGTTGATTTTAAAAGCTAAGTTAAGTTATTATATTAGTAGTATTTGATTAGTCTATATTTGATATTTATACTATATATGTTTTGTCTTTATTTTTTAATCGAAGCCCAAAAGAAGAGGTTTTTCTAAAAACTGAAAATTAGAAAGAGTTTTCTTTTAGAATTTTAAAGATTAGGAATTTTTAAAAATGTCTTAAACTATAAAAGGGTTCTATATCTTTTACCCTTCTATTAAATGTTATGAATTCAGCAGGTTGTTAACCTTAGTTATGGTGAGCCTTGAATGGTTAACCTTGCAATTAGCTGAAAGTCCACTGCGAGTCCATTAAGGTTGACTTAGCCTCTGTTTGGTTGAGCTTATACCAGTAGAATTATTGTCAGTAGAGCTTTTTTCTGTAGATCTTTTCTGAGAAGAACTTTTCTAAGAAGCCAGTTGGCTGTTTGACTGTCATTTAAAAAAGAGAGCTTTTTCTGTAGATCTTTTCTGAGAAGAACTTTTCTAAGAAGCCAGTTGACTGGTTGACTGTCATTATTAAAAAAGAGCTTTTTTAAAAAAGCTTCATATAGTAGATTGTTTGGCAATATAAAAATAAAAAGTATTTTTAATTTTAACTATATTTTATTTTGTAATGAAATTTATGCATATAAATATTATTTAAAGTATATTAAACAATATGCAAAGCACAATATATTAATTATTATATAATTTTAAACCATATGAAACATAAATGGAAATATATCTAACCGAATCTTTTATAAAGATTATAACATAAGTAAACTAATATTGAAAATAAATATTAAAACATATAAAAACCAAATTATATTATATAAATCTCAAAATAAATATCCAAGTTGAGTATATAGTTAAATACATAATAAACGGGAAGATAGATTTGTAGGTATTGTGAGAATTATGTGTAAAACATAAGGGCAAAAGAGACTAAAGAATAGGTTCGTTAATTAATCTGAAAAATCTACCTGAAAAAACGCTTTTTTGAGAAACTCCAAATTTGAGCTTTTTAAAAAGTTATATTTTGGCTGCCAAAAAAACCATATCTATTAAAGAAACACTTTTTTATATTACAGTCAAACACTCATTTTTCTTAAAAAAGACTTTTTTGGTAAAGAAAAGTATTTATTGACCTCCCAAAAGCCTATCCAAATAGGTACTTGGACTTAGGGTGAGACTTCTAAAGAAACTAACTCTATTTTTAAAAATATATATTACATTCATTTTAAATTTTAAGATAATAAATATTTGTTTATAAAATTGAAATCAATTTACAAACATTAATCAATATCAATAGATTTCAATAGGCCTGTAATCATTCCAATAGGATGAAGGAAGTTCTAAAATTTTGGCCAATAGGATGAAGGAGGTTCTTAAATTCCTCATCAGTGAGAATCAAGGAGTTTTTTTGGCCAATAGAGATATAGGGGACAATATCCTAATAGTGCAGGAGCTTCTTAAAGGTTACAATCCGAAGAGGAGTCCCCAAAATTGCACTATTAAAATTGGCTTAAAGAAAGCATTTGATAGTGTCAATTGGTGTTTCCTTCTACAAACATTGGAGGTTATGAACTTTCCCTTAAAGTTCATACAATGGATTCAAGAATGTATTACTACTGCTTCCCATGGGATTTTGATTAATGGATGCCCTACGGAGATGTTCAAAGGCAAGAAAGGTCTTAGGCAAGGGGATCCTCTATCCCCTTACCCATTTCTAATTTGTATGGAGGTTCTTACTCAAATTCTAAAGCACAACACCTCTTCAATCCAAAATTCAGATTCTATTCAAAATGTAAGAAATCTTTACTAACTAGTTTATGTTTTGCAGATGATCTTATTCTTCTAAGCAAGGTTAATGTCCACTCAGTCACCTTATTGATGAATTTCCTCAATCTCTTTAAGGAGATGTCGGGGCTATGTGTGAATCAAAGTAAGAGCTTCCTCATCCTTTCAAAAGTTCTTCTCAACTCTCAAATCTTCTGTCTCAACTTACTGGAATGGAAGCAAAAGATCCTCCCTTGCTATACTTAGGGATCCCTATCTCTTTAAGGCGACTAAGGTTTTGTGAGTGCATTCCTTTGATTGATAAGATTCAGAAAAGATTGGGGGCTTGGGCAAATAGAGCTCTATCCTACGAAGGCAAAATACAACTTCTGAAATTTGTGATTTTGTCTATGAATTCCTACTAGTGCTCCTATCTTTTCTTTTAAAAGGGGTGATCAAAACAATTGAAAAACTGATGAAACAATTCTTATGGGGTAAAGGGAATGGAAAAAGAGGATTAGCAAAAGTTAATTGGAAGACAATCTGCAAACCAAGAGAAGAAGGAGGGTTAGGCCTGGATTCTCTATTCAACAAAAACAAACTTCTCACTTCCAAGCGGATTTGGAAACTACTCAGTGATAAACAGACCATGTGGACCATTTGGATCCGTTCCTATATAATAAAAAGAGGAAGTTTGTGGGCCCTCAAGCCCAAAAATAGCTATACTTGGTTCTTTAATCAATTGCTCAGATTGAGAGAGGATATGTTTCACCATATTCAATGTCGGATTAGGGCAGGAGATAGAATTTCTCTATGGTATGACAATTGGACAGGGAATGGATCACTAATTCATAATCAATTGGCCAGATCTCCACTATGTCGATTTCCTAAGGATTCAAAGCTTCAAGCAATTATCAGTAAAGGGAATTAGACCCTCCCCCCAGCTGAGGTGAGATTGATATCCCTGCCTCAATTTAGAAGTCAAGGGGAGAGGGATATCTACTTGTGGAAAGGAATTCCTATTTCAGAAACCACTACAAAAGATGTAAGAAGAATGAGGGAGAGGTCCGCTGATCTGGTCGGATGGGATAAGCTGATATGGAACAAGGTTCTTAGACCCAATATGAGTTTCCTGCTTTGGCTCATTATGCTGAACAGACTAAGCACTCTGAATAGGTTGAATTTCCTAACCATTCCTAAGACCTGTACTCTATGCAAGCAGGAGGATGAATCTAGAGATCATTTATTCTTTGACTATATGTTCTCAAAGGAAGTTTGGGCAAAGATCTCTAATCTAAGCTTTCCTGATTACTCCTATGGAAGTATTATAGATATACTATTGGATATCCCTCACTTGCAGATGACTAAACATGAGAAGGAAATCTTGTTATTATCGGCTGCTACATGTGCTCAAGTTATTTGGAATGAAAGGAATGGTACAAGATTTAGAGACCAGACTAACTCTCTAAATTCTATCATTGAGCTCACTACTACAAGCATCAGGAAACAACTGATCATCCATCAATTCAACTGACACTGCAGTGGTAGACTGACCAGTATATGGAGATTATAGCGTATATGAATCCCTAAAGTTATAATACTCAACGAAAGCCAAATCTCACAACTCTATACTCGCAGAACCCATATCTCAATACTAAGGATCTATGCACCATTCAAGGAAGAATTACCTGGATCTTCTATCATCTATAGTGATCTGTTACAACCTCCAACGAAGATAACCCAATTCGCCTCCTCCCCACATGACACAGGATCTGATAAGAAGTCAGCTTATCAGCTCTCTGATGTGAGAGTTAGCAGAACGAGTAGCAAAAGGTAAGAAATTAGAAGAAATCCTACCTAGTTGGTGTTTCCAAATTGGGTTCACCGTTTGCTAACGCCTCAATGAGATCTGTCTCCCCGCTGAAATTTGGAGAAAAAGAGTTATATTCTGGAAAGATTCTAACCCTAATTGATGATCTAAGGACCAGTACCTATCAATGTTTGCTGTCGCAAGTCGACAAGAGAGGGGTGTGCCTGCGTCGATAGATCCTTCGGCGACAGAGTTTCCTCACCCACGTCGCTTAACCATCGCCAACCCTAATCAGGCAATGTCTGAATGTTTTCCGTAAAGAAGGAGACCGTTTTACTCTTTTGGTTGTCATTAGTTATGTAATGCGTCGTCGTTTGTTATATCCATGTAATGGGAGCACGTCGTCGTTTGGTATAACTGTGTTATGGGAGCAAGTGGTTCTCTAGCTATTCACCCGATGTATTATACCATTCATCAATGAGAATTTTTTAATTTCTAAAAAAAAAATAGATTTCAATTATTTTAAAATTTGTGTATATTAATTATTACTCTATAATATGTTATAACATTATAAATTTAGTATCTCTAAATATAAATAAAGTATTATAGAAAATAATGGATATATATGAATGGATTACATGTGAAAGTAAATTAACGTATATAAAAAGAAATTCCCAATGTACCTCAATCATTTTAAAATTTTCCATTCGCCAAAATTTCATATGTGGTAAGTTTGGGTGAAAACAAACATAATTTTAATAAAAATATATACTAAATTGATATTTTTAAAATAATAAATATTTATTTACAAAATTAAGATCAGTTTCCAAATATTAAAGATTATTACTTATTAATATAATTCAATTATTTTAAATTTTGTGGCACTAAATATTAGTTAATAATATAATGTTAAAGTTTTACATTTAGTAATTCCTAAGTACATAAATAAATCATTATGAAAAATGAATGAACTACATGTGAAAATAAATTAACATATATAAAAATAAGTAAAAAATATAAACCTCCTTTAAAGTTTAAAAGACCTTAAAAACATCCTAATCTTTAAAATTCCTGAAAAAAACACTCCCTTTAGTTTTTAATACTTCAAAAAATATTCTCTTAGACTTCGATTAAAAAATAGTGACAATACACATATAATATGACCATTAAATGTGGACTAATTAAATATTGTTTACTTAATGTTTCAATCCAACTTTTAAACTTGAACTTGAACTAATTAAATTTAACTTAAATTAATAGTTTAAGACAATTATTTGGGTCAAGTTTAAGAGCTTAATTAAGTTACAATATTAGTGAAATTTGATTAGTTCATGTCTGATATTCATGCTTATATGTCTCATCATTATTTTTTTGAAATTCAGGAAAAGGAATTTCTATAAAAACTGAAAACTGAAATAAGTTTTTATGATAATTTTAAAAACACGGAGTTTTTATAAGATTTCTTAAAATATTGAGGATGTTTATGTTTTCATCCTAAAAATTAATTATTAATATACTTCAACCGTTTTAAATTTGTGTACATTAATATCACTTTAATATATAATATAAAATTATATATTTATTAATTTTAAATATACAAATAAAGCATTATGCAAAATAACTTCATACATGAATATCTATAAGATTTTAAATATAAATAATATTGAATATATCAATCATAAAAATGAACTAAAATATAAATTATACATCTTTTTATTGTACTAATTAGTTATCCTTTAAAACCCAAGATACACAAATTATGTTCATTTTTTAATATATAATGTAACTCAAATTGATATTTATTTTGAATAAATTTACTTATAGAATCAAAACATATCATTAACTATTTAAAATAAATGCATTTATGAATTTCTTATAGATTAAGTAACTTTTAAAAATCTTCTAATCGTTAAAGCGCTCCTTTATTTTCAATTTTTAGAAAATACCTTTCCTATTATATTTTCATTAAAAAACAGTAGAGGAGCACGCATAACATGAACGTCATATGTAGGCTAATCAAATATTGTCGATATGATGATCCACCTCAACTTGAACTATCTAAACTAACTTAAACTGATAATTTAAGATAATTATACCAAATTGTGTATTTTGGATTAAGTTTAATTAGCTCGAATCAGGTTTAAATTTTAGGTTGAGTTGTCGTATAAATGATATCGATTAATTCACATGTGATGTTTATGTTATGTAGGTTTCATCATTATTTTTTAGCAAAAGCCTAAGAGGAAAAAAAATTCTAAAAAATAAAAAATCATAAAGATTTTTTTCTGAAAATTTTGAAGATTATGAGTTGTTTTAAAAGTTATTTAAACCATATGTATAAGAGCATTATATCTTTGACTCTAAATTAAATCTATATCTATATTCTCTAAAAGTTTGACAAAGGTACAAATTATCCCCTAAAGTTTCCCAAAAAGTCTAATTTCATCCTTATTGTTATCTATAATATCATGTTACACCTTATTATTTTCAAAATAGTAATGAACTAGTGATAGCACTCTAAACCAAAAAAAGTTAAGTTTTTGGTAGTTTTTAAGATATGAGCCATCAATTTAGCCTATTTGATATCACAACTAGGTAATGTATTGTGGACCATCAAGACATTGATATAATCTTTAAAATAATTTTTTAAAACATTTGTTAAAAGGGTGATTTTTACCTTAATATTTTTCAAAAGGTCAAAATTCTCTACCCTTGTTTAGGTGCAATAAGTTACATTTTATTATTATTAGCGTACAAAGTGGTACTAATGATTGTTAGTTTATGCCCTACAGCCAATCGCTTTGGTTGTAGTTTAGTGACAAATTATTTAAAGGCATTCTTTATCTTGT
>JAOTBA010000009.1:13553800-13569366 GCA_025629845.1 Erythroxylum squamatum | reverse complement strand
ATCCTCCTTCTAAGAAATTTCATGTGTCCCGAGATGTCACCTTTAATGAACAAGAAGCCTATTTTGTCCAACCTTATTTTCAGGGGGACAATCTCAAGGAAGATAAAGAGTTCTTTCTTGAAGTCTCAAAAAATGATCCTTTACTCATATCTAAACCCAATCAAATCAATCAAATACCTTCAGCTCAACCAAAATCTACTGAAACCGAAACCAAACCCATTCTTGAACCTAAATCTGCTTCTGGAGATGTGCGATTTGGCAAAAATCTGGTGTACTCAAGGTGGAAAGAGGTTAATCCAAAATCTATGCACATACAATAATCTGAACCAGATTCCTCAAATGAGGTAACAATTTCTGATTTCCCTACTTTGCCAACTGAAACTGAAGTGCAGATTAGTGAGAAAGATAAAGATCAACCTATTGCCATTAGAAAAGGAACCAGAACATGCACTAAAAGGCCGTTATACCCACTCTCACACTACATGTCCTTTCAAAATTTCTCACCAACATTTAAAGTCTTTCTTGTAAACCTCAATATCACAACCATTCCTACAACCTTATCTGAGGCATTGTCTAATAGAAAATGGAAACAAGCCATGGATATGAAGATGGAGGCACTAAGAAAGAATAAAACCTAGAGTTTGGTGAAATTGCCAGCCAGAAAAAGGCCAGTGGGTTGCAAATGGGTGTATACGGTAAAATATAGAGCTGATGGGTCGATTGAAAGGTACAAGGCAAGATTGATAGCCAAAGAATACACTCAGACTTATGGGATTGATTATCTAGAGACATTTGCTCCTATGGCTAAGATGAATACAGTTAGAGTAATTTTATCTCTAGCAGCAAACCGTGGTTGGGAACTACAACAATTGATGTAAAGAATGCATTTCAGGATTTAACAGAGGAGATTTACATGGAGGTCCCACCGGGGTATGAAGCAAAAGTGGCCACCAATACTGTATGTAATCTGAATAAAGCTTTGTATGGATTGAAACAATCCCCTCGGGCCTGGTTTGGCAGATTTGCAAAGGTCATGTTATCTATAGGATATAAGCAAAGTCAAGGAAATCACAACTTGTTCATTAAGCATTCAACCACAGGGAAAGTAACAGTATTACTAGTCTACGTGGATGACATCATACTCACAGGAGATGATGAGATAGAAGAGCAAATCTTGAGTAATTGTTTAGCTAAAGAGTTTGAGATTAAGACCTTGGGAAGGTTAAAGTATTTTCTCAGAATTGAAGTAGCACACTCCAGGAGAGGAATTTTTATATCCCAACAGAAGTATGTTACTGATTTACTTAAGGAGACAGGGAAGGCTACATGTAAACCCGCAAATACACCCATGGAGCCGAAACTTAAACTGGGAAAAGCAGAGGAAGATTTTCCAGTCAATAGGGAAATGTATCAACGACTTATAGGACGACTAATCTACTTGGCTCATACCAGACCTGATATAGCCTATGCGGTAAGCATGGTAAGTCAGTTTATGAATAGTCCTAAAGAAGTTCACTTATAGGCAACACATAGAATTTGCAATACCTTATGGGAGCTCCAGGAAGAGGGATTTTGTTCAAAAGAAATGGAGATATGACACTTGAAGCATATATCGATGCTGACTATGCAGGATTAGTAATGGATAGAAGATCTACGTCGGGTTACTGTACCTTTCTTGGACGGAATCTGATCACATGGAGAACTAAGAAATAGGGGGTAATAGCACGATCTAGTGCAGAGGCAGAATTTCGTGCTATGGCACAAGGTATATATG
Source organism: Erythroxylum squamatum (assembly GCA_025629845.1). Taxonomy (NCBI): domain Eukaryota; kingdom Viridiplantae; phylum Streptophyta; class Magnoliopsida; order Malpighiales; family Erythroxylaceae; genus Erythroxylum; species Erythroxylum squamatum. The sequence continues at coordinate 13,567,592 of JAOTBA010000009.1, read as the reverse complement.
AATTGCTTTGGGTGAAATTCATTCTAGAAGACTTAAAGATTAAGTGGGATGCTCCTATGAGGCTTTACTGTGATAATAAATCAGCAATAAGCATAGCCCACAACCCAGTTCAGCATGATAAGACTAAGCACATTGAGGTGGATAAACATTTCATCAAGGTGAAGTTAGATCCGTATCTGCCAACACGGGGGCAACTTGCTGACATTCTCACTAAAGGGTCGAGTAGCTTGAGAACATTGTATCCAAGCTGGGAATGGAAAATTCCTATTTAGCAGCTTGAGGGAGAGTGTGAGAATCTATTCTAATAAGTACAGATAGTTAGATACTGTATTAGATAAATATCAAATATAGGAGATAAATATCAGATATAGGATATGTATTAGGATCCCTAAAGATAAGGGATCTTCATATATGGTTAGCTTCCTAGCTCAGTGGGATTAGGAGATTTGTTTCCTAATCTATGTTGTACTCTTTGTGTATATATATCCTATTAAGTGTCAATAAAGAAGAACCTTGAAACCCTAAATTCTGATAGAACCCAATATAGATATATCCTAAATTTGTGGTTGGCTCTAGAGCTAGTAACCGATTTATGAACATAAAGAATTAGTGCTAGTTCGAATCACTACCATGCTATCATGAGAAACAAAATCCCAATGCTCAGCCAGGCTGACTCAAGTTTTAAATGAAATGAAATGACAAAGAGCAGTGTACATACCATTCATGATGACAAGAATGTAGAATCCCAAATGCTTGCTTCCAATTTAAATTCCGCGGGTATCCCATCACAAATATAACCAGGATGCTGTGAGGTCTTGGAAATCTACAAGTTCGATCCGTCATGAGAGAATCTGTTTCATCAGTCATCTATGGCGGACATCTTCAGAACTATTTCAGCGCGCACCAGCGCTATCTCGACTCCTAAAACCTTTTCCTAGTAAAGAGAAAAGTCTTAAAAACTGTGTCTAAAATTCACAGGAAATATGTTATTATAGGAAGGGATTAAACATCATATATCCCAAGAAGCTTATAAATGATGCTGCAAACAAGAGCAACGATATTATGCGAGAATTTGGACCAAAATCAGAAATTGTCAGCACAGGACCTAAGTTAGGTTAGGACCCAATCCTACTTCGGCGGTAAAATAAACACTGCATCTAATGCCCTTTCGAAGTCCCTACTGCTCCTATCCTTCCATTAGCAACAAGAAAGGTGTTAAATTGGGGTAAGCTTTCAAAAAACAAAGAACAAAGGCAGATGGGGTAGAGAGAGTTTGAAATCATTGAAAAGATAGTCGTCTAACGTAATAAACTAATAAAGCAAAGAGCCAAAGAGCGAGCGTCTGTGATTGATGAAAATCAAACGAAAACAGCATCAAATAAACACAGGACTCCCTTATAAAACCAAATCTGCCATCAATACATAATATTTTTAAAAGAAGACAAAATTAGGGGGAAAAGAAGGATAACCTGAAAACCCTTGCTAAGGAACACTTGCCTTTTATATGTAGTGGCCTCTTCGAGTCATTTTGTTTTTTGGATTATTTTCAGGCAGTAGAATTCCGTCGTTCGGTTACAAAGATACACAAACAAATCGGGAAAAGCAGGCATTAATTCATGGAAGCAACTATTAATAATGATGTATCAAATCCCCAACGATTCAAGAAACGCTACATAGATATTAAAATTAGAGCTTGATAAAGAAGAAACAAATCAGATCTCATTTCATGTTTTTCCCCTAATGGGCTCACATACACCCAGCAACTCGCTAAAGACAACTGAATTTACAAAACTATTCTGAAAACTCCCTAATTTTTCTTCCGCGCTTTCATCATTTCTTTCCCTTCTTAGCCGTTGCCTTCTTCGCTGGCGACTTTACGCTCTTAGGCTTCACGCTCTTTGCCGGAGCTTTCTTTGCCACACCCTTTCTCGGAGTTGTCTTTGGCGCCGGCGCCTTCCTTCCCGGAGAAGTCCTCGTCGACGTCCTCGCAGCCTTGGCCGGTCTCTCCTTGGCCTTCGGCTTCGCCGGAGCTGCCTTGGACTTAGCTGCTGCCTTGGGCTTTGCCGGAGCAGCCTTTGGTTTTGGTTTAGCAGCTGGTTTCGGCTTTGTAGCAGCCTTAGGCTTTGCAACTGCTTTAGAGCTCTTGCTCGGGGCTTTAACAGTTGTCTTCGTCGACTTAGCCTCTTTCTTCTTGACAGCGGCCTTAGGCTTAGGCTTAGGCTTAGGCTTAGGCTTCGCCGCGGTGGTAGGTTTCTTCTTCGGCTTGGCCGGAGCAGCAGCAGCCGGCTTGGGCGCCGCCTTCGGTGGAAGCTTAAATGAGCCCTTAACCTTGGTTAGCTTTCCAGATGCTACAAGCTTCTTCAAATGGTAGAGCAAGAGCTTCTTAAAGGTTGGAGGTAAATGCTTGTGGTGCTTCTGTTCGATGAACTTGGTGATCGCGTATTGACTCGATCCAGTCTTGTCCTTCAAAGTGACAATCGCATCCTTGATCATCTGCAACAACACAGCAAACCCGATCGATCAAATCAAAACCAAACAGTACCACAATCTATAGTAAATAGTTTAAAGAGATATACCTCTTCGTAGGGAGGATGAGAAGGTGCACTACGGCCGCGTAGCTTCTTAGGAGCAGCTTCTTTCTTGGCTTTAGGTTCCTTGGGGGTTTTCTTGGCTTTTCCGGCCTTGGTCGACGGCTTGTCATCGGCCGGCTTCTCTTCGACTGGCTCCGGATTGGCTTCGACCGCCACAATTGGATCCTCGGTGGCCATTATCAAGGAAATGAAGAAAAGTTGACAATTAGGGTTAGGGCCACGATTGAGGAATGAAATTGATATTAAAAAAAAATATAAGCGATTTGGATCTTGAGATCAGAACGTAAGCTGATAAGATTTGTTTGGGTGTGGAAATGAGTTAAAAGGCTTAACATTTATATAGTCAAGAGTTCACGAGTGGGTATCCGAAGGTTGATTCGTGATTGGTTGAGAGCGCTCTCACGCGGATCGCTGGCTCTTTGAAGTTTAAATACTGGCCATTGGATGAGGGCATTATCTACGGTAGAGCAATGGGGGTGAGGCAGATGTGGATGGGTGGAACATGTCGTTTGGGTGTGTTTTTTAGGTCAATTGATTTGGGTATAACTTGAGCTGTGGTTATTGGATTTAATTGAGGTTTTCTTCATTCTGTAGGTTATTATGTAAGCTTTGTAATGAGTGGTTAATCAAGCCGTGGAGATGAAGAATCTGGGAGAAATTGTATTTGAAAGCCATGGAGGTCAAAACTAGGGTTAATTCTAATCTTGTCCGGGTTCTCTTAGATTTGAGGAAAATACTGAGTCTAAATTCTGGAATTTTCCGTCTCCTCTTATAGAAGATTAACAAAGGAACATATTGATCCAAGAATCGTGAAAATCCAGTGAGATTTGGATGCCAAACCATTGACTGAAATGGCACTGAAGTTGAACAAGTCTTAAGTGCTCTTATAGTGCATTTTCAAATAAGCATTCTGTGGCTTCTTTCCAAAATCAAATATAACAAATTTTATGTAATTCTTGCAGACATTTTCAGTGGGAATTCAAGTTTAATATATGACTATAAAGTTGTAACAGATTGAATCCAATGATCTAACATTTTAAGTGTTATCATGAAAGGTTTCTTAAATAGATGCTGCATATGTAAGCATAGTGTTCATAATCATATTAATGTCACTCTTTTTCAATCAAAACATGTAATCGCAACAAACTAATGTTTATGAATATGAATTGACCTCCATTAATACAAATTTCTTGCGGTTAATGCCTTGAATAGTTAATCATCTATTTACAATCTATATTTTCTTATTCTTTCATACAGTAAAAGGCATTATACATTCAAATGACATTTAATATGAAGTGGCATTTCTCTCCTCTTCTCTTTATCAAATTTTGTTTTCAAAATTTGAAACTACTATCAAATTACATACATATTGAAAGAATTTATAATACTTTTAATTACATGACGGTTTTATTTTTTTAACTTTGGTTGAAACTGTATGTGATATCAACCCAAGATTGTTGTTTGATATATTGTGCTACATATATTTTTGGATCGAGTAACTTGTAGTGACCTGAGTGAAACTTTCACTCAAATTAAAAAGGTGAGGAGTTATAAATTAGTAGAAAGCTGCATATATACCTTGATGTGCCTTGTAATTTATCATAAAAAGGACATATAACAAATTAAAACTTCATTTATTATGAAAGAATGGCAAAAAATTGTAAATTTAATATTGTCGCTTTTAGTAAAATATAGGTTAGATTATAACATTTTAAAGTATTCAAAATAAATCATAATGCTTAATATTTAGTTTCAACTTTGAGTGGATAGAAATTTTGGCAAAGATATATCTCCATCCATTACATCCCACATTAGTGATGATGTTTCATAAGTTTATCGTTTTTATTAGACTTGTGGATCTCACTATACCACGTGACAAAACAAGTTTCACATGTATAATTAAATTAAAATTAGTTTTAGTATAATTTTTCTTAATTCTATTTAAGTTTAATAAACCCCAATTAAACTTTAAAAAACATGATTGAACCTAAATAATATGACTTTATCCTAATTAAACTCTTTTAATAAAAATACTAATAAACGTTAAGGATCACCATCATCGATAATGTTCCCAATGCATCCTAACTTGATGAAGATATCGCTAACCTCCTAATCAATGAAAAGTGAACAGTAGGTATGTAACTATTAAAATGTTAAATCTCAAGTTAGCAGTAATTCTTTTAAATTAAAAACCATAAATAAGTAAGATAGTTAAATATATTTCGTGATTGAATATGTTTAAACACTTTTCTTTTTTGCTATAAAGAGCAAAGATCTAATTGTTTTGTTGCATCAACTAAAATCATTTTACAAACAAATGTGATGAGAAAAGTTTTCAGTATCATAAAAGCAATCAAGGTCTGAACAAATCGATATTAGAAAATTAGTTCATTTACTCATACTCAATAACTGCAGCTGATCATTGTGTTTATACAAACTCAGTCCAGTAACTGATTAACTGAATAACTACTACACAACTAACTCTTTTACACGTGGAAAGAATAAATATATTGGTATATATTTATTTGTTCATCCCCTCTCAAGTGGGAGTTTGATGTATATCACACAAGTCCAACTTGGAAAGAAACTGCTGAAATAGAGGAGCAGCTAAAGATTTCGTAAGCAAATTTGCATCCTGAAATCTGGAAGGAAGATGTCGTGGAATAATCAACCCCTATTTGTATTTTTCACGGGCAAGATGACAATCAATTTCCAAATGCTTAGTGTGTTCATGAAAAATAGTATTTGAAGTGATATGGATGGCAACTTGATTATCACACCATAAAGAGATTGGTAACATAACTAAAATCTGAAAATCTGGCAACAGATAAAGAACCCACTGCAACTCACAAACTGTGGCACCCATGCTTCGATATCCTGCTTCTGCTGAGGAACGAGAAATAGTAGTTTTCTTTTTAGTTTTCCATGAGACCAGGGAACCACCAAGAAAAATGCAGAAACTAGTGAGAGAACACAGAGTGTTAAGTCATAATGCCCAATCAGCATCATAAAAGGCTTCAACTTCAAAAGAGTTGCCAGAAGAGATAAGCATCCCCTTTAAAGGAGAAACTTTAGTATAATTTAATACATGCATAGCTGCATTCCAATGTGATGATCGAGGAGCTTGAACAAACTGACTAAGTTGTTGAACTGCATAGGAAAGATCTGGACAAGAAAATTGCAAATATAACAATCTGCCCACCAAACATCTATAGGACTTGGGATTAGTTAATAATTCACCACTGTCGGCACTAAATTTTTACCCCTTTGGTAACGATGTAGCTACAGACTTGGAACCTAATAAATTGACATCATCAAGAATGTCCAAAGTATATTTGCATTGATTGACAGAAATCCTTCCGTAGATCTAACTATCTCCAATCCTAACAAATATTTGGCATGACCGAAATCCTTATTAGTAAATTGAATCATGCAAAAATTGTTTCACCTTTTATATCTCCAATTCGGAAGAGCGAGTGAGAAGAACATCATCAACATATACAATTAGGCTGAGGAAATAAGAATTGGTTTTCTTGATAAATAAAAAATGATCATTGGAAGATTGAATGAACCCAATAGTTTTCAATTTTGTCATAAGCTCATGATTGCATCGTCGTGATTCTTGTTTCAGGCCATATAAGGATCGAAGCAATTTACAAACTTTATGTTTTTTAGCTTTAGGATACCCTTCAGGAGGAACCATGTATAATTCTTCATCCGGATATCCATGAATAAAGGCATTATTTATATCTAGTTGATGAAGTGGCCATGAGTGAGCTGCTACAATTGCCAAACACAATCGGACAATGACTACCTTTGTAACTGGTGAGAAACTGACACCAAATGAACTCCTTCAATCTGATTAAATCCCTTGACTACTATCCTAGCTTTGTATCTGTCAATTATGCCATCTGGTTTGAGTTTTATTTTATGTACCCACTTCGAACCGATGGCCTTTTTACCTCGTTGTAACTCTTTCAACTCCCATGTCTTGTTGTCCTCAAGTGCCTTTAACTCCACATTCATGGCATCAATCAATTCCTTTTTTAGTCTAGCTTAATTAAAAGAAAATGGCTCTTGAAGATTAGACATTGCACAGTTAAAAAAAAAAGGAAATGTAATTATTGTAAGGTTTTTGCATGTAATTGAATGAACATTAGTTTAAACAAAATCATTCAACCATGCAAGTGGTTTTGAGCTCAGTCACTTATCCGTAAATGTAACTGTTCTTGGATCATTGTTAGTGATTCATTTATTGATGGAGGTGTATCCGAAAGAGGCAAAGAAGTAATAGGTGGTGGAAAATCAGTGGAATGAACATAACGATCAGGAATATGAGACTCAAGGAAATCAAAACATTTGGGTAAAGGAGTAGAGTCTGAAAGTTCTCGTAACTTATGATAAGAAAAAATATGTTCATGAAATCGAACATCTCTAGAGACAAGAACTTTATGGTTTTGGATATCATAAAGTTTATATGCTTTTTATCCATTACTATATCTAATAAAAACACATTTATATGCCCTTGTTCGTTTTGTAGGGTTGGTGTTTGTAGCAAAAGAAAGGCATATAAAACTTATAAGGTGATCATAAGATGGTGGTTTATGGAGAAGAATTTCATATGGGGTTTTCCAAGAAAGTCTAATAAATGGTAAACGATTAACTAGAAAAATGGCAGAAAGTATAGAATCTCCCCAAAACTTACTTTGCAATTTGGATTAAAACATCAAAGCTTTTGCTACTTATAACAAATGTTTATGCTTTCTTTCTATCATCCCATTCTATTAAGGGGTATGAACACAAGATCGTTGATGAATAACTCCATTATTGGTGAATAGCAAGAAACAATCTTAATTCAAAAACTCTAAACCATTATCACTTTGGACAGTTTGTACTTTGAGATTGAATTGAGTTTGGGTCATTTAAAAGAAAGATTGAAGAATGGAAGGCACTTAAGATTTGTATTTTAGCATAAATGTCCATGTACATCTACTAAGAAAAAGTTGGAACAGCTGATGTTTTAAGTATGATAAGGAACCTATAAATCCACATAAATGAGTTAAAAATATTTTGTTGTTTGTGTATCACTATTGGGAAAAGAAAGTCGTTGCATTTTTGTCGTAGGACAAATATCACAGATATTTGGGTATTCAAAATGAATCTTATTCATGGAACACTACAATGTTTGAAGGATGTCCAAGTCTATTGTGTCACACTACTCCATCCACTATAGAAACTTGATTGACAAAGGAATAAGAAAAATAGCTGGGTTTTGCAGCGTGAGAATTTATGATATGCTGATCAAAAGAAGAATGATCGAGTATGTATAATTTGCCTATTGTTCTTCCAACAGCTAGTATGTTATCAGTCTTTAGGTCCTATAGAAGACAACAAAAGGGATAAAAGATGAATTTGATATATGTTGTGGTTATTAACTTGTTAACGCATAACAAGTTAAAATGAAAAATAGGTACATGTAAAGCTTTGGTTAAGGTAAGTTTATTTGTTAAGTGTATATCACCAATATGATGAGCAAACTTAACAATCCCATCTGGTAGATAAACTAGGGTTGGCTGAATGATTGGGTTGATGGTTTTCATATTTTTACACCCATACAAATGTAATTTGAAACTCCATTGTCTATTATCCAAGAGTCATTTCCAATTAATTCAAGGGAACTAAAAGAATGGCATGTAATTGTACCTACAAATTCTTCAAAATGTGCAAAATTCACATTGTTTCCTCTATTTGCATTAGACGTTGTTTTTCCTTTCATGAATCTTTCTATGAATTAAGCTAGAAATGTTCATCGGCCAGTCATTTGTACTGTTATGAATTGACTCCGTATGCAGTTCTTCTATTTTCCCTATTTCTACCATACTTGCCAGATTTTTCTTTAATGTTTTCTATTTTTGATCTTTTAACTCCTTATACCAATCTAGATAGCCATAGATTTTGAAACAACCATCTTTAGTATGTCTTGTCATTTTACAAAAATCACACTTTAATTCAAATTTGTCTATTATATCCCTTCATGTATAATTCCCTTTCCCTCCTTTTATCGGTCTTGTTCATTTGTCCTCTAGCGAACATGGAACTATTATTGTTGGGTTCAGTTATAGCCATATGAATTTTCTTCTATCTCTTCACTGTCAGAATAATTGAATATGCTTTGTCAATTCTTGGTAATGGATCCATCACCAAAACATGATTCTTAACCTGGTTGTAACTTTCATTTAATCCCATTAAAAATTGTATCATCTTATGACATGAATTTATCTCCTCCATGTTCTTTCCAGTTCCATATGTACATTGATTACATGAACACTTTGGCATCGGTAACAAACAGCTTAACTCATCCTAAAGCTTCCTCAATCTTGTAAAGTATCTAACAACAGACATATTTCCTTGTGTGATTGTATTGATTTCTCTCTGTAACTGATACAAAAGAGGACCATTACACTCTCTATATCTCTTCCCTAATTCCTTCCAAAGCTTAAAAGCACTTGAGGCATACAAATAAGCATCGACGATCTCTTCATAAATCGAAGTCAGTATCCATGATGTAACTATACTATCAACTCTACACCATGAATCGTAAACTAATGAATTTTCATATGGTATTTTGTATCTACCATTTATGAATCCTAACTTCATTTTTGCTTTGAGAGTTAACTTCATTACACCACTCCATGAAAGGTAATTATTACCTGTTAAAGGAGATGTTACCAACGCCATTCCAGGATGATCAGATCCTTGCAACATTAACGAATCGTTCATATTTTGAGTAACAAAATCCTCTGTTCTCGAACCAAAATCCTCCTCCTCCATACCTTGATGAAGACGTTTAACAAAGACTGAATGAAAACTAGTAGCACACTTCAAGAACTTTGGCTCTAATATCATGAACAAATCGATATTAGAAAATTAGTTCATTTACTCATGCTCAGTAGCTGTGGCTCGTCACTGTTTTTATACAAACTTAGTCTAGTAATTGAAATAGCTACTACACAACTAACTCTTTTACACATGGAAAGAATAAATATAATAGTATATATTTATTTTTTCAAATTCTTAAAAATGATTGGAATTAAGTCAATGACACTATAACCTGAGCCTAAAACAAGTTTTTGATAATATATATTTCGTGTTTGTTTCCCCAATATTTGTCATCTCTATTTTAGCAAGCTATCATTCACCATATTTTCTATTTGTGTATTGAGTTTTTTTATAGTTACTTAGGTGGAAGATGAATTATTGATTGTTATATGCAGTTAGCCAATTTTGATATAATTAGAATTAGAATTAGCCATAACTTTAGCGAGTCATTGCACAATAGCCTTTATAATGGCATTCCATAACTACTTGGTGGGGACATGTCGGAGTCAAGTTGTAAGCTAGTACATGCCAGGGATATCATTGGCGATGATGATCTTTAGCATTTATTAGGTATTTTAATTAAAAGTCTTTAATTAGGGTAAAGTCATATTATTTAAGTTTAATCAATTTATAAGGTCTAATTGGGGCTTATTAAAATTAAACATAATTTTAAAAAAATATTAAAACTAATTAAATTTGTTATGCATATAGGTCCTACTCTACTATGTGTCATACATATGAAATAATAAAACCCACGTATCTTAAAAATAATAAATTCGTGTTACATAGCACACAATAGAGGGAGACATAATTTCTTTAAAAATGTCTACCTATTTAGGGCTTAAATTAAATATTTTGCAAATATTAGGGTCCATATTGAATGATTTGATAAATTAAGGTCTAAAATACATTTTAATAAATTTGCTAGGGTTAAATTTATACTATTTGCCTGAAAGAGCACATGTTAAAAATCAATCTTAGCCATCCATTTATAGTTGAGGTAAGTATCAAGCTTAGACTATATTGAAGAGGATAAACAATATGATCTTATGACCAGTTGAAGAATGTGACTAAATTTCAAAACTTGTATTATAGGACAACATCAATTTGATATTTTTAGAATCTAATAGGACTAATAAACTAAATTTTGCAAATTAAAGCATCTCTCATTGGCAAATGAACAAAGTTACCAATTTTGCAAACTAAAGTAGAAGCAGCAAAATAAACTAAGTTAAATGACAACTAGTGATCCTTCTTTTAGGTATGCTCAATTGTAAACATGATATCTTTGAATAGAGTCAAAAATCAAACACATTAAACTTGACATGCTCACTAATTTTATTTGATTTTACTATTAGAAAACTTGACTTTAATATGTGAAAGGCAAAAGTGTTGCTAGATTTTGCAACTAGATCCACTCCTATTACTATAGAAAATTTGACTTGTGAAGTAGTCTTTGAATATCCCAAAGCTAACGCAAATGTTGTTTTCCCACCTCTACTATACCCAACAAGAGCAATCTTATCCAGATTTGCTCTTGTATTTTCTGGAATAATATACTTTAGGGGCTAGGGCATTTGATTTGCCATTGTTACTACATATTATAAGATTTAAACCTAAATATTAAATTATTAAGATCCTTTGCAAAGAATAAATGGAATTCTTATTACTTGAAAGAAAATAGGTTAATGAATTACAAATCTAATAATCAACAAAAAGGTAGAATTAATGGTGACAACTTCATACAATAAGAAATGTTGGTATAAATACACAATGGGAGATCTTAAATTGATCACTCTTCCTCTCTCGCGCATACATAAACGTAAAGAAGAAAGAGCCATTTGTACAAAATGAAAATGACCACATTTTCATATTCTTGATTGGCTTGTAGGTGAAGCAGTGCACTTTGACTTACTCACATATTTATTTAATCTTGCAGCTTAAACCAAACTAATTGCATGCTTGGTTATTATTTTACACCTAAATTATGGAGTTTGCATTTCTTAATTATCTTATTATTGTTCTTTGTCAATCATTGTATCTAATTAATACTCTCTATATGTTAAAGGATTTGATACTACCTAGTAGATCAGAAGAATTGGAATACGTAGCAAAAGTGGTAAATTAGTTACCCTAGTGCCTAAAATCTATTCTACTAGAAAATATGGCAACAAACTTGAAGAAGATTGGAAAGATAATAGAAAGAGAAGATTATGTCCCTAACTCTTTTAATAAATACACAAAAAAATAAAAAGAGAGAGAAAGGAGGGAGGAGGGAGGAGGGAGAACAATATTTTTTGTAAATTATTTGGATCTCATTTGCCACATAAGGTAAGGTTCCCATAAAAAATATCACCTATTTTTTTTTAATGAAACACTAACGGAATAGTTAAGTTAGGTCAAACTTAAACGTTTATGAAATGTTAGGGTTCTTTTTAAACGTGCTGAAACATTTGAGTTTAAATAAAATTTAGTGAAAATATTAGGGTATAATTTGAACCTTTTATCATATGTGAAATGACAAATATTGATTTATTTGCTATATTGTGTAAAAGCTCATTTTTTATACACTTAGTATAAAAGACATGCTAATACAATCATACACAAAACGAATTAAGTTAATTTTTAAAATTTTCAATATTACATTAATTAGTTGTATGTCTTCAGTTAATATCAACACCAAATAGATAAAATTCAGAAAAGAGAAAAAGAAAATTTTAAGATTCTAAGTAAAAGATACATTTATTTCTTACTACTAATTCAAAATAACTATGTTCTTAAAAGTTGTACACAAATATTAATTTAAAATGATAAAAAGAATAAACAAAAATTTTAGAATATTAATTATAAAATAATTAAAAATGTTTATAATATATTAAATAAAATCTATTTGATTCAAAAATGACGCAATTCCTCCAATGATACATTGTATAAATTCTTTCGGTCTATTATAAGGATTAAAACTAAAAGGATTTAAAGCTATAAGAATATGAAGCATGATCTTGTAGTTGATAAAGCTTTAAGAGGAGCAATATATTTAAAAGAAGATACTCAATGTGATCCAAACTAAAAAAGGGGATTGTTAGCAAATAGTAGCCACGTTGGACTTCATTTCATATGTTTATATTTATATTTATATTTAAGTTTTTTTAGACTTAATTGCCTAATTAAATGGACTGGACTCTAGGGGTTTCATAACTAGAATTATTATTAGTTTATTTAAATTCTATATATCTTCAATTTTAACTAGATTTAAAAATATTCATATATATATTGTCATATATGATCTTAGAGATAAAAATTACTTTTTAACAAATGAGGTTCATCATATGCAAATTCATTAATGTCTTGATTGCTCTTACTTGAATCAAATATTACAGGTAAATTCCCACTAAGTTGTAATATAAATTAATTTTGAATTAATTCTTCATTTTCTAGATTATCATTATTTTGACGAAGTCCCTCTTCTTTATTTAGTGTAACATAATATCTTTGATTACGAGTCTCGTATAAAGATAGTTTTTTAGCATTTCACCTACTTTAAATCTAGTTACATCTTTATTACCTTATTCACTTATAAGAATATTTTTTAGTGTTATTCTCTCAGGCTTAGCTTCCCATATCTTTGATAGGAATCGTGAGCATAGATAACATAATCTCATGGCCTTAGGCTTGTTATATAATGCATTTTACTTTTTTGCATCTCATACAGAGTGTTTGTAACTGATTTTATGAGCAAGTAATTAAGTACGTAAGTAGTTGTGGACAAGGAACCATCCAAATTTGTGATAAGTAAATATGATCTTATCATTATGGACCAAATCATTTCTATAAGCAATCTATTTTTCTTCTTTTTGTAAGGCTATTCTATTGTGGGGTTTATGTAATAGTTAATTACCTTTCTATTCCTTTTTCATTAGATACTATCATGAACTTATTAAAAAATTATTATTGTCATGATAAGGTTTTAATTGGTGCTCCACCAAATTACTTTATGAAACAATTTAAAGCATATGATTTCATAATGAGTATGCTTATCTATAAAGGTGAAAAAATATGCAACTTTGTGTCTTACCCATACATTCATAGAACCACAGGTGTTTGAACAAATTAATTGCAATCAATTAGAAGCTCCTCTTTGACTAATCGGCTTAATCAATTTTGACCAATGTGACCTAATTTAGAATGTTATAAATTTGCATCATTATTGAAATTACTTAATGGTGTAAATAAATTGTAACATCTCACCCCCGACGGGAAGGGTAAAATAGTAATGTGGCAAAGGTCGAGAGTGATTAGGACTAATTGGATAATGTCATGCA